>JBBELK010001957.1:0-48296 GCA_037783545.1 Henricia sp. BOLD:AAB3569
GATTTCCAAATTTGCCGGCATTTGGGACACACTTTGACCTAATTCCCGTCCACAATCTGGGGTGAGTCAACGGCCGTACAAATGTACACCAGCGCGGCTCAGGGTGTCCCAACAGCCACGGTTAGGGAATAACCACGCAAGCCTGAGCTCCGTTTTCCCTAAAATCTGAATTTCTCCCGTATTTCCCAGCGAAAATCTGTCTATTTTACATGACAAGTGCGGAATATATCAGTTTTGAGCATGCAAAATTTGAAAGTTGGTTGGAAAATTCCCTTGATTTCCCAATTTGCCGGCATTTGGGACACACTTTGACCTAATTCCCGTCACACTTCTGGGGTGAGTCAACAGCCGTACAATGTACACACAGCGCGCGCAGGGGTGTCCCAACAGCCACGGTTAGGGAATAACCACGCAGCCGAGCTCCGTTTTCCCTAAACTCATAAATTGTCTCCGTCATTTCCCCAGCGAAAATCTGTCAATTTTGCATGACAAGTTCGGAATATATAAAGTTTGGAGCATGCCAAAATTTGAAGTTCGTTGGAAAATTCCTTGATTTCCAAATTTGCCGGCATTTGGGACACACTTTGACATAATTCCCGTCACAATCTGGGGTGAGTCAACGGCCGTACAAATGTACACAGCGCGGCGGCAGGGTGTCCCAACAGCCACGGTTAGGGGGAATAACCACGCAGCGAGCTCCGTTTTCCACTAACTCTGAAATTTCTCCGTCATTTCCAGCGAAAATCTGTCAATTTTGCATGACAAGTGCGGGAATATATACAGTTTGGAGAGCATGCAAATTTGAAGTTGGGTTGGAAAAATTCTTGATTTCAAATTTGCCGGCATTGGGGACACACTTTTTGACCTAATTTCCCGTCACAATCTGGGGGTGAGTCAACGGCCGTACAAATGTACACCAGCGCGCGCATGCGCAGGGGTGGTCCCAACTGCCACGGTTAGGGGAATAACCACGCAGCCGAGCTCCGTTTTCCCTAAACTCTAAAATTTCTCCAGTCATTCCCAGCGAAAATCTGTCAATTTTGCATGACAAGTACGGCATATAATACAGTTTGGAGCATGCAAAATTTGAAGTTGGTTGGAAAATTCCTGATTTCCAAATTTGCCGGCATTTGGGACACACTTTGACCTAATCCCGTCACAATCTGGGTGTGATGTCAACGGCCGTACAAAATGTACCAACCAGCGCTGGCGCAGGGTGTCCCAACAGCCACGGTTAGGGAATAACCACGCAAGCCGGAGCTCCGTTATCCCTAAACTCTGAAATTTCTCCGTCATTTCCAGCGAAAATCTGGTCAATTTTACATGACAAGTGCGAATATATACAGTTTTGAGCATGGCAAATTTTGAAGTTGGGTTGGAAAATTCCTTGATTTCCAAATTTGCCGGCATTTGGGACACACTTTCGACCTAATTCCCGTCACAATCTGGGGTGAGTCAACGGCCGTACAAATGTACACCAGCGCGGCGCAGGGTGTCACCAACAGCCCACGGTTAGGGGAAACACCACGCAGCCGGCTCCGTTTTCCCTAAACTCTGAAATTTCTCCGTCATTTCCAGCGAAAATCTGTCAATTTTGCATGACAAGTACGGAATAAATACAGTTTGGAGCATGCAAAATTTGAAGTTGGTTGGAAAATTCCTTTGGATTTCCAAATTTGCCGGCATTTGGGACACACTTTGACCTAATTCCCGTCACAATCTGGGGTGAGTCAACGGCCGTACAAATGTGACACCAGCCGCCGGCGCAAGGGTGTCCCAACAGCACGGTTAGGGGAATAACCACGCAGCCGAGCTCCGTTTTCCCTATACTCTGAAATTTCTCCGTCATTTCCCAGCGAAAATCTGTCTATTTTGCATGACAAGTGCGGAATATATACAGTTTGGAGCAATGCACAATTTGAAGTTGGTTTTTGAAAAATCCTTGATTTTTCAAATTTGCGCGCATTTGGGACACACTTTGACCTAATTCCCGTCACAATCTGGGGTGAAGTCAACGGCCGTACAAATGTACACCAGCGCGGCGCAGGGTGTCCCAACAGCCACGGTTAGGGGAATAACCACGCAGCCGAGCTCCGTTTCCTAAACTCTGAAATTTTCTCCGTCATTCCCAGCGAAAATCTTGTCAATTTTGGCATGACAAAGTGCGGAATATATACAGTTTGGAGCATGCAAATTTGAAGTTGGTTGGAAAATCTTGATTTCCCAAATTTGCCGCATTTGAACACACTTTGACCTAATTCCCGTCACAATCTGGGGTGAGTCAACGCCGTACAAATGTACACCAGCGCCGCGCATGCGCAGGGTGTCCCCAACAGCCACGGTAGGGGAAAAACTACGCAGCCGAGCTCCCGTTTTCCCTAAACTCTGAAATTTCTCCGTCATTTCCAGCGAAAATCTGTCAATTTTGCCTTGACAAGTGCGAAATATTATTCAGTTTGGAGCATGCAAAATTTTGAAGTGGTTTGGAAAATCCTTAGATTTCCAAATTTGCCGGCATTTGGACAACTTTGACCTAATTCCCCGTCACAATCTGGGGTGAGTCAACGGCCGTACAAATGTACACCAGCGCGGCGCATGCGCAGGGGTGTCCCAACAAGCCACGGTTAAGAGGGAATAACCACGCAGCCGAGCTCCGTTTTCCCTTAACTCTGAAATTTCTCCGTAATTTCCCCAACGAAAATCTGTCAATTTTGCATGACAAGTGCGAATATATTCAGTTTGGAGCATGCAAAATTTGAAGTTTGGTTGGGAAAATTCCTTGATTTCCAAATTTGCCCGGCATTTGAACACACTTTGACCTAATTTCCCGTCACAATCTGGGGTGAGTCAACCGGCCGTACAAATGTACACCAGCGCCGCGCATGCGCAGGGTGTCCCAACAGCCACGGTTAGGGAATAACTACGCAGCCGAGCTCCGTTTTCCCTAAACTCTGAAATTTCATCCGTCATTTCCCCAGCGAAATCTGTCAATTTTGCTTGACAAGTGCGAAATATATACAGTTTGGAGCATGCAAAATTTGAAGTTGGTTGAAAATTCCTTGATTTCCAAATTTGCCGGCCTTTGGGGACACACTTTGACCTACTTCCCGTCATAAACATCTGGGGTGAGTCAACGGCCGTACAAATGTACACCAGCGCGGCGCATGCGAGGGTTTTCCCCAACAGCCACGGTTAGGGAATAAACCACGCAGCCGAGCTCCGTTTTCCCTAACCTCTGAAATTTCTCCGTAATTTCCCAGCGAAAATCTGTCAATTTTGCATGACAAGTGCGAAATATATTCAGTTTTGAGAGCATGCAAAAATTTGAAGTTGGTTGGAAAATCCTTGATTTCCAAATTTGCCGGCATTTGGGACACACTTTGACCTAATTCCCGTCGACAATCTGGGGTGAGTCAACGGCCGTACAAATGTACACCAGCGCGGCGAGGGTGTCCAACAGCCACGGTTAGGGGAATAACCACGCAGCCGAGCTCCGTTTTCCCTAAACTCTGAATTTCTCTCGTCATTTCCCAGGCGAAAATCTGTCAATTTTGCATGACAAGTGCGGAATATATACAGTTTGGAGCAATGCAAAATTTGAAGTTGGTTGGAAAATTCCCTTGATTTCCAAATTTGCCGGGCATTTGGAACACACTTTGACCTAATTCCGTCACAATTGGGGTGAGTCAACGGCCGACAAATGTACACCAGCGCGCCGCATGCGCAGGGTGTCCCCACAGCCACGGTTAGGGGATAACTACTCAGCCGAGCTCCGTTTCCCTAAAACCTCTGAAATTTCTCGTCCTTTCCCAGCTAAAATCTGTCAATTTTGCTTGACAAGTGCGAAATATATACAGTTTTTGAGCAATGCAAAATTTGAATGTTGGTTGGGAAAATTCCATGATTCCAATTTGCCGGCATTTGGGACACACTTTGACCTAATTCCCGTCACAATCTGGGGTGAGTCAACGGCCGTACAAATAGTACCAGCCGCGGCGGCATGGCGCAGGGGTCCCCAACCGCCCACGGTTTAAGGGAATAACCACGCAGCCGAGCTCCGTTTTCCCTAAAATCTGAAATTTCTCCGTAATTTCCAACGAAAATCTGTCAATTTTGCATGACAAGTGCGAAATATATACAGTTTGGAGCATCAAAATTTGAAGTTGGTTGGAAAATTCCTTGATTTCCAAATTGCCGGCATTTGGAACACACTTTGACCTATTTCCCGTCACAATCTGGGGTGAGTCACGGCCGTACAAATGTACACCAGCGCCGCGCATGCGCAGGGGTGTCCCAACAGCCACGGTTAGGGGATACTACGCAGACCGAGCTCCGTTTTCCCTAAACTCTGAAATTTTCTCCGTCATTTCCCAGCGAAAATCTGTCAATTTTGCTTGGACAAGTGCGAAATATATCAGTTTGGAGCATTGCAAAAATTGAAATTGGTTGGAAAATTCCTTGATTTCCAAATTTGCCGCATTTGGGACACACTTTGACTAATTCCCGTCACAATCTGGGTTGAGTCAACGGGCCGTACAAATGTACACCAGCGCTGGCGCAATGCGCAGGTTGTCCCAACAGACCACGGTTTAGGGAATAACCACGCAGCCGAGCTCCGTTTTCCCTAAACTCTGAAATTTCTCCGTAATTTCCCAGCGAAAATCTGTCAATTTTCATGACAAGTGCGAAATATATACAAGTTTGGAGCATGCAAAATTTGAGTTGGTGGAAACTTCCTTAATTTCCAAATTTGCCGGCATTTGGGACACACTTTGACACTAATTCCCGTCCACAATCTGGGGTGAGTCAACGGCCGTACAAATGTACACCAGCGCGGCGCAGGGGTGTCCCAACAGCCACGGTTAGGGGAATACCACGCAGCCGAGCTCCCGTTTTCCCTAAACTCTGAAATTTCTCCGTCATTTCCCAGCGAAAATCTGTCAATTTTGCATGACAAGTGCGGGATTATATACAGTTTGAGCATGCAATATTTGAAGGATTGGTTGGAAAATTCCTTGATTTCCAAATTTGCCGGCATTTGGGACACACTTTGACCTAATTCCCGTCACAATCTGGGGTGGACAACGCCGTACAAATGTACACCAGCGCGGCGCAGGGTGTCCCAACAGCCACGGTAGGGGTATAACCACGCAGCCGAGCTCCGGCTTTCCTAAACTCTGAAATTTCTCCGTCATTTTCCCAGCGAAATCCTGTCAATTTTGCATGACAAGTGCGGAATATATACAGTTTGGGAGCATGCAACATTTGAAGTTGGTTGTAAAATTCCTTGATTTCCAATTTGCCGGCATTTGGACACACTAGACCTAATTCTTGTCACTAATCTGGGGTGAGGTCAACGCCGTACAAATGTACACCAGCGCGGCGCATGCGCAGGGTGTCCCAACAGCCCGGTTAGGGGAATAACCACGCAGCCGCGCTCCGTTTTCCCAAAACTCTAAATTTCTCAGGTCATTTCCAAGCGAAAAATCTGTCCAATTTTAGCCAATGACAAGTAAGGAATATATACAGTTTGGAGCATGCAAAATTGAAGTTGTTGGAAAATTCCTTGTTTCCAAATTTGCCTGCATTGGGGACACACTTTGACCTACATTCCCGTCACAATCTGGGTGAGTCAACGGCCGTACAAATGTACACCAGCGCGGCGCAGATGTCCCAACAGCACGGTTAGGGATATAACCACGCAGCCGAGCTCCGTTTTTCCCTAAACTCTGAAATTTCTCTTCATTTCCCAGCGAAATCTGTCAATTTTACATGGACAAGTGCGGAATATATACAAGTTTGGAGGCATGCAAATTTGAAGTTGTTGGAAAATTCCTTGATTTCCAAATTTGCCGGCATTTGGACACACTTTGGACCTAATTCCCGTCCAAATCTGGGGGTGAGTCAACGGCCGTACAAATGTACACCAGGCGCTGCGCAGGGTGTCCCAACAGCCACGGTTAGGGAATAACCACGCAGCCGCGCTCCGTTTTCCTAAATACTCTGAAATTTCATCCGTCATTTCCCAGCGAAAATCTGTCAATTTTGCATGACAACGATACGGAATATATACAAGTTTGGAGCATGCAAAATTTGAATGTTGGTTGGAAAATTCCTTGATTTCCAAATTTGCCGGCATTTGGGACACACTTTGACCTAATTCCCGTCACAATCTGGGGTGAGTCAACGGCCGTACAAATTGTAACACAGCGCGGCGCAGGGTGTCCCAACAGCCACGGTTAGGGGAATAACCACGCAGCCGAGCTCCGTTTCCCTAAACTCTGAAATTTCTCCGTCATTTCCCAGCGAAAATCTGTCAATTTTGCATGACAAGTGCGGAATATATACAGTTTGGAGCATGCACAATTTGAAGTTGGTTTGAAAATTCCATGATTTTCAAATTTGCCGGCATTTGGGACACACTTTGACCTAATTCCGTCACAATCTGGGTGAGTCAACGGCCGTACAAATGTACACCAGCGCGCGCAGGGTGTCCCAACAGCCACGGTTAGGGGATAACCACGCAGCCGAGCTCCGTTTTCCCTAAACTCTGAAATTTCTCCGTCATTTCCCAGCGAAAATCTGTCAATTTTGCATGACAAGTGCGGAATATATACAGTTTGGAGCATGCAAAATTTGACGTTGGTTGGAAAATTCCTTGATTTCCAAATTTGCCGGCATTTGGAACACACTTTGACCTAATTCTCGTCACAATCTGGGGTGAGTCAACGGCCGTACAAATGTACACCAGCGCGGCGCAGGGTGTCCAACAGCCACGGTTAGGGAATAACCACGCAGCCGAGCTCCGTTTTCCCTAAACTCTGAAATTCTCCGTCATTTCCCAGCGAAAATCTGTCAATTTTGCATGACAAGTGCGGAATATATACAGGTTTGGAGCATGCAAAATTGAAGTTGGTTGGAAAATTCCTTGATTTCCAAATTTGCCGGCATTTGGGACACACTTTGACCTATTTCCCGTCGACAATCTGGGGGTGAGTCAACGGCCGTACAAATGTACACCAGCGCGGCGCAGGGTGTCCCAACAGCCACGGTTAGGGGTATAACCACGCAGCCGAGCTCCGTTTTCCCTAAACTCTGAAATTTCTCCGTCATTTCCCAGCGAAAATCTGTCAATTTTGCATGACAAGTGCGGAATATATACAGTTTGGAGCATGCAACATTTGAAGTTGGTTGGAAAATTCCTTGATTCAAATTTGCCGGCATTTGGGACACACTTTGACCTAATTCCCGTCACAATCTGGGTGAGTCAACGGCCGTACAAATGTACACCAGCGCGCGCAGGGTGTCCCAACAGCCACGGTTAGGGAATAACCACGCAGCCGAGCTCCGTTTTCCTAAACTCTGAAATTTCTCCGTCATTTCCCAGCGAAAATCTGTCAATTTTGCATGACAAGTGCGGAATATATACAGTTTGGAGCATGCAAATTTTGACGTTGGTTGGAAAATTCCTTGATTTCCAAATTGCCGGCATTTGGAACACACTTTGACCTAATTCCCGTCACAATCTGGGGTGAGTCAACGGCCGTACAAATGTACACCAGCGCCGCGCATGCGCAGGGTGTCCCAACAGCCACGGTTAGGGAATAACTACGCAGCCGAGCTCCGTTTCCCTAAACTCTGAAATGTCTCCGTCATTCCCAGCGAAAATCTGTCAATTTTGCATGACAAGTGCGAATATATTACAGTTTGGAGCATGCAAAAGTTGAAGTTGGTTGGAAATTCCTTGATTTCCAAATTGCCGGCATTTGGGACACACTTTGACCTAATTCCCGTCACAATTTGGGGTGAGTCAACGGCCCGTACAAATGTACACCAGCGCGGCGCAGGGTGTCCCAACAGCCACGGTTAGGGGAATAACCACGCAGCCGAGCTCCGTTTTCCCTAAACTCTGAAAATTTCTCCGTCATTTCCCAGCGAAAATCTGTCAATTTTGCATGACAAGTGCGGATATAACAGTTTGGAGCTTGCCAAATTTGAAGTTGGTTGGAAAAATTCCTTGATTTCCAAATTTGCCGGCTTTGGGACACACTTTGACCTAATTCCCGTCACAATCTGGGGTGAGTCAACGGCCGTACAAATGTACACCAGCGCGGCGCAGGGGTGTCCCAACAGCCACGGTTAGGGGGAATAACCACGCAGCCGAGCTCCGTTTTCCGAAACTCTGAAATTTCTCCGTCATTTCCCAGCGAAAATCTGTCAATTTTTGCATGACAAGTGCGGAATATATACAGTTTGGAGCATTCAAAATTTGAAGTTGGTTGGAAATTCCTTGATTTCCAAATTTGCCGGCATTGGGACACACTTTGACCTAATTCCCGTCACAATTTTGGGTGAGTCAACGCCGTACAAATGTACACCAGCGCGGCGCAGGGTGTCCCAACAGCCACGGTTAGGGGAATAACCATGCAGCCGAGCTCCGTTTTCCCTAAACTCTGTAATTCTCCGTCATTTCCCAGCGAAAATCTGTCAATTTTGCATGACAAGGCGGAATATATACAGTTTGGAGCATGCAAAATTTGAGTTGGTTGGAAAATTCCTTGATTTCCAAATTTGCCGCCTTTGGGACACACTTTGACCTAATTCCCGTCACAATCTGGGGGTGAGTCAACGGCCGTACAAATGTACACCAGCGCGGCGCAGGGTGTCCCAACAGCCACGGTTAGGGGAATAACCATGCAGCCGAGCTCCGTTTTCCCTAAACTCTGAAATTTCTCCGTCATTTCCCAGCGAAAATCTGTCAATTTTGCATGACAAGTGCGGAATATATACAGTTTGGAGCATGCACAATTTGAAGTTGGTTGGAAAATTCCTTGATTTCCAAATTTGCCGGCATTTGGGACACACTTTTACCTAATTCCCGTCACAATCTGGGTTGAGGTCAACGGCCGTACAAATGTACACCAGCGCGGCGCATGCGCAGGGTGTCCCAACAGCCACGGTTAGGGGAATAACCACGCAGCCGAGCTCCGTTTTCCCTAACACGAAATTTCTCCGTCATTTCCCAGCGAAAATCTGTCAATTTTGCATGACAAGTGCGGAATATATACAGTTTGGAGCATGCCAAATTTGAAGTTGGTTGGAAAATTCCTTGATTTCCAAATTTGCCGGCATTTGGGACACACTTTGACCTAATCCCGTCACAATTCTTGGTTGTGAGTCAACGGCCGTACAAATGTACACCAGCGCGGCGCATGCGCAGGGTGTCCCAACAGCCACGGTTAGGGGAATAACCACGCAGCTCGAGCTCCGTTTTCCCTAAACTCTGAAATTTCTCCGTCATTTCCCAGCGAAAATCTGTCAATTTTGCATGACAAGTGCGGAATATAACAGTTTGGAGCATGCAAAATTTGAAGTTGGTTGAAAATTCCTTGATTTCCAAATTTGCCGGCATTTGGGACACACTTTGACCTAATTCCCGTCACAATCTGGGGTGAGTCAACGGCCGTACAAATGTACACCAGCGCGGCGCAGGGTGTCCCAACAGGCCACGGTTAGGGGAATAACCACGCAGCCGAGCTCCGTTTTCCTAAACTCTGAAATTTCTCCGTCATTTCCCAGCGAAAATCTGTCAATTTTGCATGACAGGTGCGGAATATATACAGTTTGGAGCATGCAAACTTGAAGTTGGTTGGAAAATTCCTTGATTTCCAAATTTGCCGCATTTGGGACCACACTTTGACCTAATTCCTCGTCACAATATGGGGTGAGTCAACGGCCGTACAAATGTACACCAGCGCGGCGCAGGGTGTCCCAACAGCCACGGTTAGGGAATAACCACGCAGCCGAGCTCCGTTTTCCCTAAACTCTGAAATTTCTCCGTCATTTCCCAGCGAAAATCTGTCAATTTTGCATGACAAGTGCGGAATATATACAGTTTGGAGCATGCAACATTTGAAGTTGGTTGGAAAATTCCTTGATTTTCCAAATTTGCCGGCATTTGGGACACACTTTGACCTAATTCCTGTCACAATCTGGGGTGAGTCAACGGCCGTACAATGTACACCAGCGCGGCGCATGCGCAGGGTGTCCAACCAGCCACGGTTAGGGGAATAACCACGCAGCCGAGCTCCGTTTTCCCTAAACTCTAAAATTTCTCAGTCATTTCCCAGCGAAAATCTGTCAATTTTGCATGACAAGTACGGAATATATACAGTTTGGAGCATGCAAATTTGAAGTTGGTTGGAAAATTCCTTGATTTCCAAATTTGCCGGCATTTGGGACACACTTTGACCTAATTCCCGTCACAATCTGGGGTGAGTCAACGGCCGTACAAATGTACACCAGCGCGGCGCAGGATGTCCCAACAGCCACGGTTAGGGAATAACCACGCAGCCGAGCTCCGTTTTCCCTAAACTCTGAAATTTCTCCGTCATTTCCCAGCGAAAATCTGTCAATTTTACATGACAAGTGCGGAATATATACTGTTTGGAGCATGCAAAATTTGAAGTTGGTTGGAAAAATTCCTTGATTTCCAAATTTGCCGGCATTTGGGACACACTTTGACCTATTCCGTCACAATCTGGGGTGAGTCAACGGCCGTACAAATGTACACCAGCGCGGCGCAGGGTGTCCCAACAGCCACGGTTAGGGAATAACCACGCAGCCGAGCTCCGTTTTCCCTAAACTCTGAAATTTCTCCGTCATTTCCCAGCGAAAATCTGTCAATTTTGCATGACAAGTACGGAATATATACAGTTGGAGCATGCAAAATTTGAAGTTGGTTGGAAAATTCCTTGATTTCAAATTTGCCGGCATTTGGACACACTTTGACCTAATTCCCGTCACAATCTGGGGTGAGTCAACGGCCGTACAAATGTACACCAGCGCGGCGCAGGGTGTCCCAACAGCCACGGTTAGGGGAATAACCACGCAGCCGAGCTCCGTTTTCCCTAAACTCTGAAATTTCTCCGTCATTTCCAGCGAAAATCTGTCAATTTTGCATGACAAGTGCGGAATATATACAGTTTGGAGCATGCACAATTTGAAGTTGGTTTGAAAATTCTTGATTTCAAATTTGCCGGCATTTGGGACACACTTTGACCTAATTCCCGTCACAATCTGGGGTGAGTCAACGGCCGTACAAATGTACACCAGCGCGGCGCAGGGTGTCCCAACAGCCACGGTTAGGGGAATAACCACGCAGCCGAGCTCCGTTTTCCCTAAACTCTGAAATTTCTCCGTCATTTCCCAGCGAAAATCTGTCAATTTTGCATGACAAGTGCGAATATATACAGTTTGTGAGCATGCAAAATTTGACGTTGGTTGGAAAATTCCTTGATTTCCAATTTGCCGGCATTTGGAACACACTTTGACCTAATTCTCGTCACAATCTGGGGTGAGTCAACGGCCGTACAAATGTACACCAGCGCGGCGCAGGGTGTCCCAACAGCCACGGTTAGGGGAATAACCACGCAGCCGAGCTCCGTTTTCCCTAAACTCTGAAATTTCTCCGTCATTTCCCAGCGAAAATCTGTCAATTTTGCATGACAAGTGCGGAATATATACAGTTTGGAGCATGCAAAATTTGAAGTTGGTTGGAAAATTCCTTGATTTCCAAATTTGCCGGCATTTGGGACACACTTTGACCTAATTCCCGTCACAATCTGGTGTGAGTCAACGGCCGTACAAATGTACACCAGCGCGGCGCAGGGTGTCCCAACAGCCACGGTTAGGGGAATAACCACGCAGCCGAGCTCCGTTTTCCCTAAACTCTGAAATTTCTCCGTCATTTCCAGCGAAAATCTGTCAATTTTGCATGACAAGTGCGGAATATATACAGTTTGGAGCATGCAACATTTGAAGTTGGTTGGAAAATTCCTTGATTTCCAAATTTGCCGGCATTTGGGACACACTTTGACCTAATTCCCGTCACAATCTGGGGGTGAGTCAACGGCCGTACAAATGTACACCAGCGCGGCGCAGGGGGTCCCAACAGCCACGGTTAGGGGAATAACCACGCAGCCGAGCTCCGTTTTCCCTAAACTCTGAAATTTCTCCGTCATTTCCCAGCGAAAATCTGTCAATTTTGCATGACAAGTGCGGGAATATATACAGTTTGGAGCATGCAAATTTTGACGTTGGTTGGAAATTCCTTGATTTCCAAATTTGCCGGCATTTGGAACACACTTTGACCTAATTCCCGTCACAATCTGGGGTGAGTCAACGGGCCGTACAAATGTACACCAGCGCCGCGCATGCGCAGGGTGTCCCAACAGCCACGGTTAGGGGAATAACTACGGCAGCCGAGCTCCGTTTCCCTAAACTCTGAAATGTCTCCGTCATTTCCCAGCGAAAATCTGTCAATTTTGCATGACAAGTGCGGAATATATACAGTTTGGAGCATGCAAAATTTGAAGTTGGTTGGAAAATTCCTTGATTTCCAAATTTGCCGGCATTTGGGACACACTTTGACCTAATTCCATTCCCGTCACAATCTGGGTTGAGTCAACGGCCGTACAAATGTACACCAGCGCGGCGCAGGGTGTCCCAACAGCCACGGTTAGGGGAATAACCACGCAGCCGAGCTTCGTTTTCCCTAAACTCTGAAATTTCTCCGTCATTTCCCAGCGAAAATCTGTCAATTTTGCATGACAAGTGCGGAATATATACAGTTTGGAGCATGCAAAATTTGAAGTTGGTTGGAAAATTCCTTGATTTCCAAATTTTCCGGCATTTGGGACACACTTTGACCTAATTCCCGTCACAATCTGGGTTGAGTCAACGGCCGTACAAATGTACACCAGCGCGGCGCAGGGTGTCCCAACAGCCACGGTTAGGGGAATAAACACGCAGCCGAGCTCCGTTTTCCTAAACTCTGAAATTTCTCCGTCATTTCCCAGCGAAAATCTGTCAATTTTGCATGACAAGTGCGGAATATATACAGTTTGGAGCATGCAAAATTTGATGTTGGTTGGAAAATTCCTTGATTTCCAAATTTGCCGGCATTTGGGACACACTTTGACCTAATTCCCGTCACAATCTGGGTGAGTCAACGGCCGTACAAATGTACACCAGCGTGGCGCAGGGTGTCCCAACAGCCACGGTTAGGGGAATAACCATGCAGCCGAGCTCCGTTTTCCCTAAACTCTGAAATTTCTCCGTCATTTCCCAGCGAAAATCTGTCAATTTTGCATGACAAGTGCGGAATATATACAGTTTGGAGCATGCAAAATTTGAAGTTGGTTGGAAAATTCCTTGATTTCCAAATTTGCCGGCATTTGGGACACACTTTGACCCAATTCCCGTCACAATCTGGGTTGAGTCAACGGCCGTACAAATGTACACCAGCGCGGCGCAGGGTGTCCCAACAGCCACGGTTAGGGGAATAACCATGCAGCCGAGCTCCGTTTTCCCTAAACTCTGAAATTTCTCCGTCATTTCCCAGCGAAAATCTGTCAATTTTGCATGACAAGTGCAGAATATATACAGTTTGGAGCATGCAAAATTTGAAGTTGGTTGGAAAATTCCTTGATTTCCAAATTTGCCGGCATTTGGGACACACTTTGACCCAATTCCCGTCACAATCTGGGTTGAGTCAACGGCCGTACAAATGTACACCAGCGCGGCGCAGGGTGTCCCAACAGCCACGGTTAGGGGAATAACCACGCAGCCGAGCTTCGTTTTCCCTAAACTCTGAAATTTCTCCGTCATTTCCCAGCGAAAATCTGTCAATTTTGCATGACAAGTGCGGAATATATACAGTTTGGAGCATGCAAAATTTGAAGTTGGTTGGAAAATTCCTTGATTTCCAAATTTGCCGGCATTTGGGACACACTTTGACCTAATTCCCGTCACAATCTGGGGTGAGTCAACGGCCGTACAAATGTACACCAGCGCGGCGCATGCGCAGGGTGTCTCAACAGCCACGGTTAGGGGAATAACCACGCAGCCGAGCTCCGTTTTCCCTAAACTCTGAAATTTCTCCGTCATTTCCCAGCGAAAATCTGTCAATTTTGCATGACAAGTGCGGAATATATACAGTTTGGAGCATGCAAAATTTGAAGTTGGTTGGAAAATTCCTTGATTTCCAAATTTGCCCTAATTCCCGTCACAATCTGGGGTGAGTCAACGGCCGTACAAATGTACACCAGCGCGGCGCAGGGTGTCCCAACAGCCACGGTTAAGGGAATAACCACGCAGCCGAGCTCCGTTTTCCCTAAACTCTGAAATTTCTCCGTAATTTCCCAGCGAAAATCTGTCAATTTTGCATGACAAGTGCGAAATATATACAGTTTGGAGCATGCACAATTTGAAGTTGGTTGGAAAATTCCTTGATTTCCAAATTTGCCGGCATTTGGGACACACTTTGACCTAATTCCCGTCACAATCTGGGGTGAGTCAACGGCCGTACAAATGTACACCAGCGCGGCGCAGGGTGTCCCAACAGCCACGGTTAGGGGAATAACCACGCTGCCGAGCTCCGTTTTCCCTAAACTCTGAAATTTCTCCGTCATTTCCCAGCGAAAATCTGTCAATTTTGCATAACAAGTGCGGTATATATACAGTTTGGAGCATGCAAAATTTGAAGTTGGTTGGAAAATTCCTTGATTTCCAAATTTGCCGGCATTTGGGACACACTTTGACCTAATTCCCGTCACAATCTGGGGTGAGTCAACGGCCGTACAAATGTACACCAGCGCGGCGCATGCGCAGGTGTCCCAACAGCCACGGTTAGGGGAATAACCACGCAGCCGAGCTCCGTTTTCCCTAAACTCTGAAATTTCTCCGTCATTTCCCAGCGAAAATCTGTCAATTTTGCATGACAAGTGCGGAATATATACAGTTTGGAGCATGCAAATTTGAAGTTGGTTGGAAAATTCCTTGATTTCCAAATTTGCCGGCATTTGGGACACACTTTGACCTAATTCCCGTCACAATCTGGGTTGAGTCAACGGCCGTACAAATGTACACCAGCGCGGCGCAGGGTGTCCCAACAGCCACGGTTAGGGGAATAAACACGCAGCCGAGCTCCGTTTTCCCTAAACTCTGAAATTTCTCCGTCATTTCCCAGCGAAAATCTGTCAATTTTGCATGACAAGTGCGGAATATATACAGTTTGGAGCATGCAAAATTTGAAGTTGGTTGGAAAATTCCTTGATTTCCAAATTTGCCGGCATTTGGGACACACTTTGACCTAATTCCCGTCACAATCTGGGGTGAGTCAACGGCCGTACAAATGTACACCAGCGTGGCGCAGGGTGTCCCAACAGCCACGGTTAGGGGAATAACCATGCAGCCGAGCTCCGTTTTCCCTAAACTCTGAAATTTCTCCGTCATTTCCCAGCGAAAATCTGTCAATTTTGCATGACAAGTGCGGAATATATACAGTTTGGAGCATGCAAAATTTGAAGTTGGTTGGAAAATTCCTTGATTTCCAAATTTGCCGGCATTTGGGACACACTTTGACCCAATTCCCGTCACAATCTGGGTTGAGTCAACGGCCGTACAAATGTACACCAGCGCGGCGCAGGGTGTCCCAACAGCCACGGTTAGGGGAATAACCATGCAGCCGAGCTCCGTTTTCCCTAAACTCTGAAATTTCTCCGTCATTTCCCAGCGAAAATCTGTCAATTTTGCATGACAAGTGCGGAATATATACAGTTTGGAGCATGCAAAATTTCAAGTTGGTTGGAAAATTCCTTGATTTCCAAATTTGCCGGCATTTGGGACACACTTTGACCCAATTCCCGTCACAATCTGGGTTGAGTCAACGGCCGTACAAATGTACACCAGCGCGGCGCAGGGTGTCCCAACAGCCACGGTTAGGGGAATAAACACGCAGCCGAGCTCCGTTTTCCCTAAACTCTGAAATTTCTCCGTCATTTCCCAGCGAAAATCTGTCAATTTTGCATGACAAGTGCGGAATATATACAGTTTGGAGCATGCAAAATTTGAAGTTGGTTGGAAAATTCCTTGATTTCCAAATTTGCCGGCATTTGGGACACACTTTGACCTAATTCCCGTCACAATCTGGGGTGAGTCAACGGCCGTACAAATGTACACCAGCGTGGCGCAGGGTGTCCCAACAGCCACGGTTAGGGGAATAACCATGCAGCCGAGCTCCGTTTTCCCTAAACTCTGAAATTTCTCCGTCATTTCCCAGCGAAAATCTGTCAATTTTGCATGACAAGTGCGGAATATATACAGTTTGGAGCATGCAAAATTTGAAGTTGGTTGGAAAATTCCTTGATTTCCAAATTTGCCGGCATTTGGGACACACTTTGACCCAATTCCCGTCACAATCTGGGTTGAGTCAACGGCCGTACAAATGTACACCAGCGCGGCGCAGGGTGTCCCAACAGCCACGGTTAGGGGAATAACCATGCAGCCGAGCTCCGTTTTCCCTAAACTCTGAAATTTCTCCGTCATTTCCCAGCGAAAATCTGTCAATTTTGCATGACAAGTGCGGAATATATACAGTTTGGAGCATGCAAAATTTCAAGTTGGTTGGAAAATTCCTTGATTTCCAAATTTGCCGGCATTTGGGACACACTTTGACCCAATTCCCGTCACAATCTGGGTTGAGTCAACGGCCGTACAAATGTACACCAGCGCGGCGCAGGGTGTCCCAACAGCCACGGTTAGGGGAATAAACACGCAGCCGAGCTCCGTTTTCCCTAAACTCTGAAATTTCTCCGTCATTTCCCAGCGAAAATCTGTCAATTTTGCATGACAAGTGCGGAATATATACAGTTTGGAGCATGCAAAATTTGAAGTTGGTTGGAAAATTCCTTGATTTCCAAATTTGCCGGCATTTGGGACACACTTTGACCTAATTCCCGTCACAATCTGGGGTGAGTCAACGGCCGTACAAATGTACACCAGCGCGGCGCAGGGTGTCCCAACAGCCACGGTTAGGGGAATAACCACGCAGCCGAGCTCCGTTTTCCCTAAACTCTGAAATTTCTCCGTCATTTCCCAGCGAAAATCTGTCAATTTTGCATGACAAGTGCGGAATATATACAGTTTGGAGCATGCAAAATTTGAAGTTGGTTGGAAAATTCCTTGATTTCCAAATTTGCCGGCATTTGGGACACACTTTGACCTAATTCCCGTCACAATCTGGGTGAGTCAACGGCCGTACAAATGTACACCAGCGCGGCGCAGGGTGTCCCAACAGCCACGGTTAGGGGAATAACCACGCAGCCGAGCTCCGTTTTCCCTAAACTCTGAAATTTCTCCGTCATTTCCAAGCGAAAATCTGTCAATTTTGCATGACAAGTGCGGAATATATACAGTTTGGAGCATGCACAATTTGAAGTTGGTTGGAAAATTCCTTGATTTCCAAATTTGCCGGCATTTGGGACACACTTTGACCTAATTCCCGTCACAATCTGGGGTGAGTCAACGGCCGTACAAATGTACACCAGCGCGGCGCAGGGTGTCCCAACAGCCACGGTTAGGGGAATAACCACGCAGCGAGCTCCGTTTTCCCTAAACTCTGAAATTTCTCCGTCATTTCTCAGCGAAAATCTGTCAATTTTGCATGACAAGTGCGGAATATATACAGTTTGGAGCATGCAAAATTTGAAGTTGGTTGGAAAATTCCTTGATTTCCAAATTTGCCGGCATTTGGGACACACTTTGACCTAATTCCCGTCACAATCTGGGTTGAGTCAACGGCCGTACAAATGTACACCAGCGCGGCGCATGCGCAGGGTGTCCCAACAGCCACGGTTAGGGGAATAACCACGCAGCCGAGCTCCGTTTTCCCTAAACTCTGAAATTTCTCCGTCATTTCCCAGCGAAAATCTGTCAATTTTGCATGACAAGTGCGGAATATATACAGTTTGGAGCATGCCAAATTTGAAGTTGGTTGGAAAATTCCTTGATTTCCAAATTTGCCGGCATTTGGGACACACTTTGACCTAATTCCCGTCACAATCTGGGTTGAGTCAACGGCCGTACAAATGTACACCAGCGCGGCGCAGGGTGTCCCAACAGCCACGGTTAGGGGAATAAACACGCAGCCGAGCTCCGTTTTCCCTAAACTCTGAAATTTCTCCGTCATTTCCCAGCGAAAATCTGTCAATTTTGCATGACAAGTGCGGAATATATACAGTTTGGAGCATGCCAAATTTGAAGTTGGTTGGAAAATTCCTTGATTTCCAAATTTGCCGGCATTTGGGACACACTTTGACCTAATTCCCGTCACAATCTGGGTTGAGTCAACGGCCGTACAAATGTACACCAGCGCGGCGCAGGGTGTCCCAACAGCCACGGTTAGGGGAATAAACACGCAGCCGAGCTCCGTTTTCCCTAAACTCTGAAATTTCTCCGTCATTTCCCAGCGAAAATCTGTCAATTTTGCATGACAAGTGCGGAATATATACAGTTTGGAGCATGCAATATTTGAAGTTGGTTGGTAAATTCCTTGATTTCCAAATTTGCCGGCATTTGGGACACACTTTGACCTAATTCCCGTCCAATCTAGGGTGAGTCAACGGCCGTACAAATGTACACCAGCGCGGCGCATGCGCAGGGTATCCCAACAGCCACGGTTAGGGGAATAACCACGCAGCCGAGCTCCGTTTTCCCTAAACTCTGAAATTTCTCCGTCATTTCCCAGCGAAAATCTGTCAATTTTGCATGACAAGTGCGGAATATATACAGTTTGGAGCATGCACAATTTGAAGTTGGTTGGAAAATTCCTTGATTTCCAAATTTGCCGGCATTTGGGACACACTTTGACCTAATTCCCGTCACAATCTGGGGTGAGTCAACGGCCGTACAAATGTACACCAGCGCGGCGCAGGGTGTCCCAACAGCCACGGTTAGGGAATAACCACGCTGCCGAGCTCCGTTTTCCCTAAACTCTGAAATTTCTCCGTCATTTCCCAACGAAAATCTGTCAATTTTGCATGACAAGTGCGGAATATATACAGTTTGGAGCATGCAAAATTTGAAGTTGGTTGGAAAATTCCTTGATTTCCAAATTTGCCGGCATTTGGGACACACTTTGACCTAATTCCCGTCACAATCTGGGGTGAGTCAACGGCCGTACAAATGTACACTAGCGCGGCGCATGCGCAGGGTATCCCAACAGCCACGGTTAGGGGAATAACCACGCAGCCGAGCTCCGTTTTCCCTAAACTCTGAAATTTCTCCGTCATTTCCCAGCGAAAATCTGTCAATTTTGCATGACAAGTGCGGAATATATACAGTTTGGAGCATGCAAAATTTGAAGTTGGTTGGAAAATTCTTGATTTCCAAATTTGCCGGCATTTGGGACACACTTTGACCTAATTCCCGTCACAATCTGGGGTGAGTCAACGGCCGTACAAATGTACACCAGCGCGGCGCAGGGTGTCCCAACAGCCACGGTTAGGGAATAACCACGCAGCCGAGCTCCGTTTTCCCTAAACTCTGAAATTTCTCCGTCATTTCCCAGCGAAAATCTGTCAATTTTGCATGACAAGTGCGGAATATATACAGTTTGGAGCATGCCAAATTTGAAGTTGGTTGGAAAATTCCTTGATTTCCAAATTTGCCGGCATTTGGGACACACTTTGACCTAATTCCCGTCACAATCTGGGTTGAGTCAACGGCCGTACAAATGTACACCAGCGCGGCGCAGGGTGTCCCAACAGCCACGGTTAGGGGAATAACCACGCAGCCGAGCTCCGTTTTCCCTAAACTCTGAAATTTCTCCGTCATTTCCCAGCGAAAATCTGTCAATTTTGCATGACAAGTGCGGAATATATACAGTTTGGAGCATGCCAAATTTGAAGTTGGTTGGAAAATTCCTTGATTTCCAAATTTGCCGGCATTTGGGACACACTTTGACCTAATTCCCGTCACAATCTGGGTTGAGTCAACGGCCGTACAAATGTACACCAGCGCGGCGCAGGGTGTCCCAACAGCCACGGTTAGGGGAATAAACACGCAGCCGAGCTCCGTTTTCCCTAAACTCTGAAATTTCTCCGTCATTTCCCAGCGAAAATCTGTCAATTTTGCATGACAAGTGCGGAATATATACAGTTTGGAGCATGCAATATTTGAAGTTGGTTGGAAAATTCCTTGATTTCCAAATTTGCCGGCATTTGGGACACACTTTGACCTAATTCCCGTCCCAATCTGGGGTGAGTCAACGGCCGTACAAATGTACACCAGCGCGGCGCATGCGCAGGGTATCCCAACAGCCACGGTTAGGGGAATAACCACGCAGCCGAGCTCCGTTTTCCCTAAACTCTGAAATTTCTCCGTCATTTCCCAGCGAAAATCTGTCAATTTTGCATGACAAGTGCGGAATATATACAGTTTGGAGCATGCACAATTTGAAGTTGGTTGGAAAATTCCTTGATTTCCAAATTTGCCGGCATTTGGGACACACTTTGACCTAATTCCGTCACAATCTGGGGTGAGTCAACGGCCGTACAAATGTACACCAGCGCGGCGCAGGGTGTCCCAACAGCCACGGTTAGGGGAATAACCACGCAGCCGAGCTCCGTTTTCCCTAAACTCTGAAATTTCTCCGTCATTTCCCAACGAAAATCTGTCAATTTTGCATGACAAGTGCGGAATATATACAGTTTGGAGCATGCAAAATTTGAAGTTGGTTGGAAAATTCCTTGATTTCCAAATTTGCCGGCATTTGGGACAGACTTTGACCTAATTCCCGTCACAATCTGGGGTGAGTCAACGGCCGTACAAATGTACACCAGCGCGGCGCATGCGCAGGGTATCCCAACAGCCACGGTTAGGGGAATAACCACGCAGCCGAGCTCCGTTTTCCCTAAACTCTGAAATTTCTCCGTCATTTCCCAGCGAAAATCTGTCAATTTTGCATGACAAGTGCGGAATATATACAGTTTGGAGCATGCAAAATTTGAAGTTGGTTGGAAAATTCCTTGATTTCCAAATTTGCCGGCATTTGGGACACACTTTGACCTAATTCCCGTCACAATCTGGGGTGAGTCAACGGCCGTACAAATGTACACCAGCGCGGCGCATGCGCAGGGTGTCCCAACAGCCACGGTTAGGGGAATAAACACGCAGCCGAGCTCCGTTTTCCCTAAACTCTGAAATTTCTCCGTCATTTCCCAGCGAAAATCTGTCAATTTTGCATGACAAGTGCGGAATATATACAGTTTGGAGCATGCAAAATTTGAAGTTGGTTGGAAAATTCCTTGATTTCCAAATTTGCCGGCATTTGGGACACACTTTGACATAATTCCCGTCACAATCTGGGGTGAGTCAACGGCCGTACAAATGTACACCAGCGCGGCGCAGGGTGTCCCAACAGCCACGGTTAGGGGAATAACCACGCAGCCGAGCTCCGTTTTCCCTAAACTCTGAAATTTCTCCGTCATTTCCCAGCGAAAATCTGTCAATTTTGCATGACAAGTGCGGAATATATACAGTTTGGAGCATGCAAAATTTGAAGTTGGTTGGAAAATTCCTTGATTTCCAAATTTGCCGGCATTTGGGACACACTTTGACCTAATTCCCGTCACAATCTGGTGTGAGTCAACGGCCGTACAAATGTACACCAGCGCGGCGCAGGGTGTCCCAACAGCCACGGTTAGGGGAATAACCACGCAGCCGAACTCCGTTTTCCCTAAACTCTGAAATTTCTCCGTCATTTCCCAGCGAAAATCTGTCAATTTTGCATGACAAGTGCGGAATATATACAGTTCGGAGCATGCAAAATTTGAAGTTGGTTAGAAAATTCCTTGATTTCCAAATTTGCCGGCATTTGGGACACACTTTGACATAATTCCCGTCACAATCTGGGGTGAGTCAACGGCCGTACAAATGTACACCAGCGCGGCGCAGGGTGTCCCAACAGCCACGGTTAGGGGAATAACCACGCAGCCGAGCTCCGTTTTCCCTAAACTCTGAAATTTCTCCGTCATTTCCCAGCGAAAATCTGTCAATTTTGCATGACAAGTGCGGAATATATACAGTTTGGAGCATGCAAAATTTGAAGTTGGTTGGAAAATTCCTTGATTTCCAAATTTGCCGGCATTTGGGACACACTTTGACCTAATTACCGTCACAATCTGGGGTGAGTCAACGGCCGTACAAATGTACACCAGCGCGGCGCAGGGTGTCCCAACAGCCACGGTTAGGGGAATAACCACGCAGCCGAGCTCCGTTTTCCCTAAACTCTGAAATTTCTCCGTCATTTCCCAGCGAAAATCTGTCAATTTTGCATGACAAGTGCGGAATATATACAGTTTGGAGCATGCAAAATTTGAAGTTGGTTGGAAAATTCCTTGATTTCCAAATTTGCCGGCATTTGGGACACACTTTGACCTAATTCCCGTCACAATCTGGGGTGAGTCAACGGCCGTACAAATGTACACCAGCGCGGCGCAGGGTGTCCCAACAGCCACGGTTAGGGGAATAACCACGCAGCCGAGCTCCGTTTTCCCTAAACTCTGAAATTTCTCCGTCATTTCCCAGCGAAAATCTGTCAATTTTGCATGACAAGTGCGGAATATATACAGTTTGGAGCATGCAAAATTTGAAGTTGGTTGGAAAATTCCTTGATTTCCAAATTTGCCGGCATTTGGGACACACTTTGACCTAATTCCCGTCACAATCTGGGGTGAGTCAACGGCCGTACAAATGTACACCAGCGCGGCGCATGCGCAGGGTGTCCCAACAGCCACGGTTAGGGGAATAAACACGCAGCCGAGCTCCGTTTTCCCTAAACTCTGAAATTTCTCCGTCATTTCCCAGCGAAAATCTGTCAATTTTGCATGACAAGTGCGGAATATATACAGTTTGGAGCATGCAAAATTTGAAGTTGGTTGGAAAATTCCTTGATTTCCAAATTTGCCGGCATTTGGGACACACTTTGACATAATTCCCGTCACAATCTGGGGTGAGTCAACGGCCGTACAAATGTACACCAGCGCGGCGCAGGGTGTCCCAACAGCCACGGTTAGGGAATAACCACGCAGCCGAGCTCCGTTTTCCCTAAACTCTGAAATTTCTCCGTCATTTCCCAGCGAAAATCTGTCAATTTTGCATGACAAGTGCGGAATATATACAGTTTGGAGCATGCAAAATTTGAAGTTGGTTGGAAAATTCCTTGATTTCCAAATTTGCCGGCATTTGGGACACACTTTGACCTAATTCCCGTCACAATCTGGGTGAGTCAACGGCCGTACAAATGTACACCAGCGCGGCGCAGGGTGTCCCAACAGCCACGGTTAGGGGAATAACCACGCAGCCGAACTCCGTTTTCCCTAAACTCTGAAATTTCTCCGTCATTTCCCAGCGAAAATCTGTCAATTTTGCATGACAAGTGCGGAATATATACAGTTCGGAGCATGCAAAATTTGAAGTTGGTTGGAAAATTCCTTGATTTCCAAATTTGCCGGCATTTGGGACACACTTTGACATAATTCCCGTCACAATCTGGGGTGAGTCAACGGCCGTACAAATGTACACCAGCGCGGCGCAGGGTGTCCCAACAGCCACGGTTAGGGGAATAACCACGCAGCCGAGCTCCGTTTTCCCTAAACTCTGAAATTTCTCCGTCATTTCCCAGCGAAAATCTGTCAATTTTGCATGACAAGTGCGGAATATATACAGTTTGGAGCATGCAAAATTTGAAGTTGGTTGGAAAATTCCTTGATTTCCAAATTTGCCGGCATTTGGGACACACTTTGACCTAATTCCCGTCACAATCTGGGGTGAGTCAACGGCCGTACAAATGTACACCAGCGCGGCGCAGGGTGTCCCAACAGCCACGGTTAGGGGAATAACCACGCAGCCGAGCTCCGTTTTCCCTAAACTCTGAAATTTCTCCGTCATTTCCCAGCGAAAATCTGTCAATTTTGCATGACAAGTGCGGAATATATACAGTTTGGAGCATGCAAAATTTGAAGTTGGTTGGAAAATTCCTTGATTTCCAAATTTGCCGGCATTTGGGACACACTTTGACCTAATTCCCGTCACAATCTGGGGTGAGTCAACGGCCGTACAAATGTACACCAGCGCGGCGCAGGGTGTCCCAACAGCCACGGTTAGGGGAATAACCACGCAGCCGAGCTCCGTTTTCCCTAAACTCTGAAATTTCTCCGTCATTTCCCAGCGAAAATCTGTCAATTTTGCATGACAAGTGCGAAATATATACAGTTTGGAGCATGCAAAATTTGAAGTTGGTTGGAAAATTCCTTGATTTCCAAATTTGTCGGCATTTGGGACACACTTTGACCTAATTCCCGTCACAATCTGGGGTGAGTCAACGGCCGTACAAATGTACACCAGCGCGGCGTAGGGTGTCCCAACAGCCACGGTTAGGGGAATAACCACGCAGCCGAGCTCCGTTTTCCCTAAACTCTGAAATTTCTCCGTCATTTCCCAGCGAAAATCTGTCAATTTTGCATGACAAGTGCGGAATATATACAGTTTGGAGCATGCAAAATTTGAAGTTGGTTGGAAAATTCCTTGATTTCCAAATTTGCCGGCATTTGGGACACACTTTGACCTAATTCCCGTCACAATCTGGGGTGAGTCAACGGCCGTACAAATGTACACCAGCGCGGCGCAGGGTGTGCCAACAGCCACGGTTAGGGGAATAACCACGCAGCCGAGCTCCGTTTTCCCTAAACTCTGAAATTTCTCCGTCATTTCCCAGCGAAAATCTGTCAATTTTGCATGACAAGTGCGGAATATATACAGTTTGGAGCATGCACAATTTGAAGTTGGTTGGAAAATTCCTTGATTTCCAAATTTGCCGGCATTTGGGACACACTTTGACCTAATTCCCGTCACAATCTGGGGTGAGTCAACGGCCGTACAAATGTACACCAGCGCGGCGCAGGGTGTCCCAACAGCCACGGTTAGGGGAATAACCACGCAGCCGAGCTCCGTTTTCCCTAAACTCTGAAATTTCTCCGTCATTTCCCAGCGAAAATCTGTCAATTTTGCATGACAAGTGCGGAATATATACAGTTTGGAGCATGCACAATTTGGAGTTGGTTGGAAAATTCCTTGATTTCCAAATTTGCCGGCATTTGGGACACACTTTGACCTAATTCCCGTCACAATCTGGGGTGAGTCAACGGCCGTACAAATGTACACCAGCGCGGCGCATGCGCAGGGTGTCCCAACAGCCACGGTTAGGGGAATAATCACGCAGCCGAGCTCCGTTTTCCCTAAACTCTGAAATTTCTCCGTCATTTCCCAGCGAAAATCTGTCGATTTTGCATGACAAGTGCGGAATATATACAGTTTGGAGCATGCAAAATTTGAAGTTGGTTGGAAAATTCCTTGATTTCCAAATTTGCCGGCATTTGGGACACACTTTGACCTAATTCCCGTCACAATCTGGGGTGAGTCAACGGCCGTACAAATGTACACCAGCGCGGCGTAGGGTGTCCCAACAGCCACGGTTAGGGGAATAACCACGCAGCCGAGCTCCGTTTTCCCTAAACTCTGAAATTTCTCCGTCATTTCCCAGCGAAAATCTGTCAATTTTGCATGACAAGTGCGGAATATATACAGTTTGGAGCATGCACAATTTGAAGTTGGTTGGAAAATTCCTTGATTTCCAAATTAGCCGGCATTTGGGACACACTTTGACCTAATTCCCGTCACAATCTGGGGTGAGTCAACGGCCGTACAAATGTACACCAGCGCGGCGCAGGGTGTCCCAACAGCCACGGTTAGGGGAATAACCACGCAGCCGAGCTACGTTTTCCCTAAACACTGAAATTTCTCCGTCATTTCCCAGCGAAAATCTGTCAATTTTGCATGACAAGTGCGGAATATATACAGTTTGGAGCATGCAAAATTTGAAGTTGGTTGGAAAATTCCTTGATTTCCAAATTTGCCGGCATTTGGGACACACTTTGACCTAATTCCCGTCACAATCTGGGGTGAGTCAACGGCCGTACAAATGTACACCAGCGCGGCGCAGGGTGTCCCAACAGCCACGGTTAGGGGAATAACCACGCAGCCGAGCTCCGTTTTCCCTAAACTCTGAAATTTCTCCGTCATTTCCCAGCGAAAATCTGTCAATTTTGCATGACAAGTGCGGAATATATACAGTTTGGAGCATGCACAATTTGGAGTTGGTTGGAAAATTCCTTGATTTCCAAATTTGCCGGCATTTGGGACACACTTTGACCTAATTCCCGTCACAATCTGGGGTGAGTCAACGGCCGTACAAATGTACACCAGCGCGGCGCATGCGCAGGGTGTCCCAACAGCCACGGTTAGGGGAATAATCACGCAGCCGAGCTCCGTTTTCCCTAAACTCTGAAATTTCTCCGTCATTTCCCAGCGAAAATCTGTCGATTTTGCATGACAAGTGCGGAATATATACAGTTTGGAGCATGCAAAATTTGAAGTTGGTTGGAAAATTCCTTGATTTCCAAATTTGCCGGCATTTGGGACACACTTTGACCTAATTCCCGTCACAATCTGGGGTGAGTCAACGGCCGTACAAATGTACACCAGCGCGGCGTAGGGTGTCCCAACAGCCACGGTTAGGGGAATAACCACGCAGCCGAGCTCCGTTTTCCCTAAACTCTGAAATTTCTCCGTCATTTCCCAGCGAAAATCTGTCAATTTTGCATGACAAGTGCGGAATATATACAGTTTGGAGCATGCAAAATTTGAAGTTGGTTGGAAAATTCCTTGATTTCCAAATTTGCCGGCATTTGGGACACACTTTGACCTAATTCCCGTCACAATCTGGGGTGAGTCAACGGCCGTACAAATGTACACCAGCGCGGCGCAGGGTGTGCCAACAGCCACGGTTAGGGGAATAACCACGCAGCCGAGCTCCGTTTTCCCTAAACTCTGAAATTTCTCCGTCATTTCCCAGCGAAAATCTGTCAATTTTGCATGACAAGTGCGGAATATATACAGTTTGGAGCATGCACAATTTGAAGTTGGTTGGAAAATTCCTTGATTTCCAAATTAGCCGGCATTTGGGACACACTTTGACCTAATTCCCGTCACAATCTGGGGTGAGTCAACGGCCGTACAAATGTACACCAGCGCGGCGCAGGGTGTCCCAACAGCCACGGTTAGGGGAATAACCACGCAGCCGAGCTACGTTTTCCCTAAACACTGAAATTTCTCCGTCATTTCCCAGCGAAAATCTGTCAATTTTGCATGACAAGTGCGGAATATATACAGTTTGGAGCATGCAAAATTTGAAGTTGGTTGGAAAATTCCTTGATTTCCAAATTTGCCGGCATTTGGGACACACTTTGACCTAATTCCCGTCACAATCTGGGGTGAGTCAACGGCCGTACAAATGTACACCAGCGCGGCGCAGGGTGTCCCAACAGCCACGGTTAGGGGAATAACCACGCAGCCGAGCTCCGTTTTCCCTAAACTCTGAAATTTCTCCGTCATTTCCCAGCGAAAATCTGTCAATTTTGCATGACAAGCGGAATATATACAGTTTGGAGCATGCACAATTTGGAGTTGGTTGGAAAATTCCTTGATTTCCAAATTTGCCGGCATTTGGGACACACTTTGACCTAATTCCCGTCACAATCTGGGGTGAGTCAACGGCCGTACAAATGTACACCAGCGCGGCGCATGCGCAGGGTGTCCCAACAGCCACGGTTAGGGGAATAATCACGCAGCCGAGCTCCGTTTTCCCTAAACTCTGAAATTTCTCCGTCATTTCCCAGCGAAAATCTGTCGATTTTGCATGACAAGTGCGGAATATATACAGTTTGGAGCATGCAAAATTTGAAGTTGGTTGGAAAATTCCTTGATTTCCAAATTTGCCGGCATTTGGGACACACTTTGACCTAATTCCCGTCACAATCTGGGGTGAGTCAACGGCCGTACAAATGTACACCAGCGCGGCGCAGGGTGTCCCAACAGCCACGGTTAGGGGAATAACCACGCAGCCGAGCTCCGTTTTCCCTAAACTCTGAAATTTCTCCGTCATTTCCCAGCGAAAATCTGTCAATTTTGCATGACAAGTGCGGAATATATACAGTTTGGAGCATGCAAAATTTGAAGTTGGTTGGAAAATTCCTTGATTTCCAAATTTGCCGGCATTTGGGACACACTTTGACCTAATTCCCGTCACAATCTGGGGTGAGTCAACGGCCGTACAAATGTACACCAGCGCGGCGCAGGGTGTCCCAACAGCCACGGTTAGGGGAATAACCACGCAGCCGAGCTCCGTTTTCCCTAAACTCTGAAATTTCTCCGTCATTTCCCAGCGAAAATCTGTCAATTTTGCATGACAAGTGCGGAATATATACAGTTTGGAGCATGCAAAATTTGAAGTTGGTTGGAAAATTCCTTGATTTCCAAATTTGCCGGCATTTGGGACACACTTTGACCTAATTCCCGTCACAATCTGGGGTGAGTCAACGGCCGTACAAATGTACACCAGCGCGGCGCATGCGCAGGGTGTCCCAACAGCCACGGTTAGGGGAATAACCACGCAGCCGAGCTCCGTTTTCCCTAAACTCTGAAATTTCTCCGTTATTTCCCAGCGAAAATCTGTCAATTTTGCATGACAAGTGCGGAATATATACAGTTTGGAGCATGCAAAATTTGAAGTTGGTTGGAAAATTCCTTGATTTCCAAATTTGCCGGCATTTGGGACACACTTTGACCTAATTCCCGTCACAATCTGGGGTGAGTCAACGGCCGTACAAATGTACACCAGCGCGGCGCAGGGTGTCCCAACAGCCACGGTTAGGGGAATAACCACGCAGCCGAGCTCCGTTTTCCCTAAACTCTGAAATTTCTCCGTCATTTCCCAGCGAAAATCTGTCAATTTTGCATGACAAGTGCGGAATATATACAGTTTGGAGCATGCAAAATTTGAAGTTGGTTGGAAAATTCCTTGATTTCCAAATTTGCCGGCATTTGGGACACACTTTGACCTAATTCCCGTCACAATCTGGGGTGAGTCAACGGCCGTACAAATGTACACCAGCGCGGCGCAGGGTGTCCCAACAGCCACGGTTAGGGGAATAACCACGCAGCCGAGCTACGTTTTCCCTAAACTCTGAAATTTCTCCGTCATTTCCCAGCGAAAATCTGTCAATTTTGCATGACAAGTGCGGAATATATACAGTTTGGAGCATGCAAAATTTGAAGTTGGTTGGAAAATTCCTTGATTTCCAAATTTGCCGGCATTTGGGACACACTTTGACCTAATTCCCGTCACAATCTGGGGTGAGTCAACGGCCGTACAAATGTACACCAGCGCGGCGCAGGGTGTCCCAACAGCCACGGTTAGGGGAATAACCACGCAGCCGAGCTCCGTTTTCCCTAAACTCTGAAATTTCTCCGTCATTTCCCAGCGAAAATCTGTCAATTTTGCATGACAAGTGCGGAATATATACAGTTTGGAGCATGCACAATTTGAAGTTGGTTGGAAAATTCCTTGATTTCCAAATTTGCCGGCATTTGGGACACACTTTGACCTAATTCCCGTCACAATCTGGGGTGAGTCAACGGCCGTACAAATGTACACCAGCGCGGCGCAGGGTGTCCCAACAGCCACGGTTAGGGGAATAACCACGCAGCCGAGCTCCGTTTTCCCTAAACTCTGAAATTTCTCCGTCATTTCCCAACGAAAATCTGTCAATTTTGCATGACAAGTGCGGAATATATACAGTTTGGAGCATGCAATATTTGAAGTTGGTTGGAAAATTCCTTGATTTCCCAATTTGCCGGCATTTGGGACACACTTTGACCTAATTCCCGTCACAATCTGGGGTGAGTCAACGGCCGTACAAATGTACACCAGCGCGGCGCATGCGCAGGGTATCCCAACAGCCACGGTTAGGGGAAAAACCACGCAGCCGAGCTCTGTTTTCCCTAAACTCTGAAATTTCTCCGTCATTTCCCAGCGAAAATCTGTCAATTTTGCATGACAAGTGCGGAATATATACAGTTTGGAGCATGCAAAATTTGAAGTTGGTTGGAAAATTCCTTGATTTCTAAATTTGCCGGCATTTGGGACACACTTTGACCTAATTCCCGTCACAATCTGGGGTGAGTCAACGGCCGTACAAATGTACACCAGCGCGGCGCATGCGCAGGGTATCCCAACAGCCACGGTTAGGGGAATAACCACGCAGCCGAGCTCCGTTTTCCCTAAACTCTGAAATTTCTCCGTCATTTCCCAGCGAAAATCTGTCAATTTTGCATGACAAGTGCGGAATATATACAGTTTGGAGCATGCAAAATTTGAAGTTGGTTGGAAAATTCCTTGATTTCCAAATTTGCCGGCATTTGGGACACACTTTGACCTAATTCCCGTCACAATCTGGGGTGAGTCAACGGCCGTACAAATGTACACCAGCGCGGCGCAGGGTGTCCCAACAGCCACGGTTAGGGGAATAACCACGCAGCCGAGCTCCGTTTTCCCTAAACTCTAAAATTTCTCCGTCATTTCCCAGCGAAAATCTGTCAATTTTGCATGACAAGTGCGGAATATATACAGTTTGGAGCATGCAAAATTTGAAGTTGGTTGGAAAATTCCTTGACTTCCAAATTTGCCGGCATTTGGGACACACTTTGACCTAATTCCCGTCACAATCTGGGGTGAGTCAACGGCCGTACAAATGTACACCAGCGCGGCGCAGGGTGTCCCAACAGCCACGGTTAGGGGAATAACCACGCAGCCGAGCTCCATTTCCCCTAAACTCTGAAATTTCTCCGTCATTTCCCAACGAAAATCTGTCAATTTTGCATGACAAGTGCGGAATATATACAGTTTGGAGCATGCAATATTTTAAGTTGGTTGGAAAATTCCTTGATTTCCAAATTTGCCGGCATTTGGGACACACTTTGACCTAATTCCCGTCACAATCTGGGGTGAGTCAACGGCCGTACAAATGTACACCAGCGCGGCGCAGGGTGTCCCAACAGCCACGGTTAGGGGAATAACCACGCAGCCGAGCTCCGTTTTCCCTAAACTCTGAAATTTCTCCGTCATTTCCCAGCGAAAATCTGTCAATTTTGCATGACAAGTGCGGAATATATACAGTTTGGAGCATGCAAAATTTGAAGTTGGTTGGAAAATTCCTTGATTTCCAAATTTGCCGGCATTTGGGACACACTTTGACCTAATTCCCGTCACAATCTGGGTTGAGTCAACGGCCGTACAAATGTACACCAGCGCGGCGCAGGGTGTCCCAACAGCCACGGTTAGGGGAATAAACACGCAGCCGAGCTCCGTTTTCCCTAAACTCTGAAATTTCTCCGTCATTTCCCAGCGAAAATCTGTCAATTTTGCATGACAAGTGCGGAATATATACAGTTTGTAGCATGCAAAATTTGAAGTTGGTTGGAAAATTTCTTGATTTCCAAATTTGCCGGCATTTGGGACACACTTTGACCTAATTCCCGTCACAATCTGGGTTGAGTCAACGGCCGTACAAATGTACACCAGCGCGGCGCAGGGTGTCCCAACAGCCACGGTTAGGGGAATAACCACGCAGCCGAGCTCCGTTTTCCCTAAACTCTGAAATTTCTCCGTCATTTCCCAGCGAAAATCTGTCAATTTTGCATGACAAGTGCGGAATATATACAGTTTGGAGCATGCAAAATTTGAAGTTGGTTGGAAAATTCCTTGATTTCCAAATTTGCCGGCATTTGGGACACACTTTGACCTAATTCCCGTCACAATCTGGGTTGAGTCAACGGCCGTACAAATGTACACCAGCGCGGCGCAGGGTGTCCCAACAGCCACGGTTAGGGGAATAACCACGCAGCCGAGCTCCGTTTTCCCTAAACTCTGAAATTTCTCCGTCATTTCCCAGCGAAAATCTGTCAATTTTGCATGACAAGTGCGGAATATATACAGTTTGGAGCATGCAAAATTTGAAGTTGGTTGGAAAATTCCTTGATTTCCAAATTTGCCGGCATTTGGGACACACTTTGACCTAATTCCCGTCACAATCTGGGGTGAGTCAACGGCCGTACAAATGTACACCAGCGCGGCGCAGGGTGTCCCAACAGCCACGGTTAGGGGAATAACCACGCAGCCGAACTCCGTTTTCCCTAAACTCTGAAATTTCTCCGTCATTTCCCAGCGAAAATCTGTCAATTTTGCATGACAAGTGCGGAATATATACAGTTTGGAGCATGCAAAATTTGAAGTTGGTTGGAAAATTCCTTGATTTCCAAATTTGCCGGAATTTGGGACACACTTTGACCTAATTCCCGTCACAATCTGGGTTGAGTCAACGGCCGTACAAATGTACACCAGCGCGGCGCAGGGTGTCCCAACAGCCACGGTTAGGGGAATAACCACGCAGCCGAACTCCGTTTTCCCTAAACTCTGAAATTTCTCCGTCATTTCCCAGCGAAAATCTGTCAATTTTGCATGACAAGTGCGGAATATATACAGTTCGGAGCATGCAAAATTTGAAGTTGGTTGGAAAATTCCTTGATTTCCAAATTTGCCGGCATTTGGGACACACTTTGACATAATTCCCGTCACAATCTGGGGTGAGTCAACGGCCGTACAAATGTACACCAGCGCGGCGCAGGGTGTCCCAACAGCCACGGTTAGGGGAATAACCACGCAGCCGAGCTCCGTTTTCCCTAAACTCTGAAATTTCTCCGTCATTTCCCAGCGAAAATCTGTCAATTTTGCATGACAAGTGCGGAATATATACAGTTTGGAGCATGCAAAATTTGAAGTTGGTTGGAAAATTCCTTGATTTCCAAATTTGCCGGCATTTGGGACACACTTTGACCTAATTCCCGTCACAATCTGGGGTGAGTCAACGGCCGTACAAATGTACACCAGCGCGGCGCAGGGTGTCCCAACAGCCACGGTTAGGGGAATAACCACGCAGCCGAGCTCCGTTTTCCCTAAACTCTGAAATTTCTCCGTCATTTCCCAGCGAAAATCTGTCAATTTTGCATGACAAGTGCGGAATATATACAGTTTGGAGAATGCAAAATTTGAAGTTGGTTGGAAAATTCCTTGATTTCCAAATTTGCCGGCATTTGGGACACACTTTGACCTAATTCCCGTCACAATCTGGGGTGAGTCAACGGCCGTACAAATGTACACCAGCGCGGCGCAGGGTGTGCCAACAGCCACGGTTAGGGGAATAACCACGCAGCCGAGCTCCGTTTTCCCTAAACTCTGAAATTTCTCCGTCATTTCCCAGCGAAAATCTGTCAATTTTGCATGACAAGTGCGGAATATATACAGTTTGGAGCATGCAAAATTTGAAGTTGGTTGGAAAATTCCTTGATTTCCAAATTTGCCGGCATTTGGGACACACTTTGACCTAATTCTCGTCACAATCTGGGGTGAGTCAACGGCCGTACAAATGTACACCAGCGCGGCGCATGCGCAGGGTGTCCCAACAGCCACGGTTAGGGGAATAACCACGCAGCCGAGCTCCGTTTTCCCTAAACTCTGAAATTTCTCCGTTATTTCCCAGCGAAAATCTGTCAATTTTGCATGACAAGTGCGGAATATATACAGTTTGGAGCATGCAAAATTTGAAGTTGGTTGGAAAATTCCTTGATTTCCAAATTTGCCGGCATTTGGGACACACTTTGACCTAATTCCCGTCACAATCTGGGGTGAGTCAACGGCCGTACAAATGTACACCAGCGCGGCGCAGGGTGTCCCAACAGCCACGGTTAGGGGAATAACCACGCAGCGAGCTCCGTTTTCCCTAAACTCTTAAATTTCTCCGTCATTTCCCAGCGAAAATCTGTCAATTTTGCATGACAAGTGCGGAATATATACAGTTTGGAGCATGCACAATTTGAAGTTGGTTGGAAAATTCCTTGATTTCCAAATTAGCCGGCATTTGGGACACACTTTGACCTAATTCCCGTCACAATCTGGGGTGAGTCAACGGCCGTACAAATGTACACCAGCGCGGCGCATGCGCAGGGTATCCCAACAGCCACTGTTAGGGGAATAACCACGCAGCCGAGCTCCGTTTTCCCTAAACTCTGAAATTTCTCCGTCATTTCCCAGCGAAAATCTGTCAATTTTGCATGACAAGTGCGGAATATATACAGTTTGGAGCACGCAAAATTTGAAGTTGGTTGGAAAATTCCTTGATTTCCAAATTTGCCGGCATTTGGGACACACTTTGACCTAATTCCCGTCACAATCTGGGGTGAGTCAACGGCCGTACAAATGTACACCAGCGCGGCGCAGGGTGTCCCAACAGCCACGGTTAGGGGAATAACCACGCAGCCGAACTCCGTTTTCCCTAAACTCTGAAATTTCTCCGTCATTTCCCAGCGAAAATCTGTCAATTTTGCATGACAAGTGCGGAATATATACAGTTCGGAGCATGCAAAATTTGAAGTTGGTTGGAAAATTCCTTGATTTCCAAATTTGCCGGCATTTTGGGACACACTTTGACATAATTCCCGTCACAATCTGGGGTGAGTCAACGGCCGTACAAATGTACACCAGCGCGGCGCAGGGTGTCCCAACAGCCACGGTTAGGGGAATAACCACGCAGCCGAGCTCCGTTTTCCCTAAACTCTGAAATTTCTCCGTCATTTCCCAGCGAAAATCTGTCAATTTTGCATGACAAGTGCGGAATATATACAGTTTGGAGCATGCAAAATTTGAAGTTGGTTGGAAAATTCCTTGATTTCCAAATTTGCCGGCATTTGGGACACACTTTGACCTAATTCCCGTCACAATCTGGGGTGAGTCAACGGCCGTACAAATGTACACCAGCGCGGCGCAGGGTGTGCCAACAGCCACGGTTAGGGGAATAACCACGCAGCCGAGCTCCGTTTTCCCTAAACTCTGAAATTTCTCCGTCATTTCCCAGCGAAAATCTGTCAATTTTGCATGACAAGTGCGGAATATATACAGTTTGGAGCATGCAAAATTTGAAGTTGGTTGGAAAATTCCTTGATTTCCAAATTTGCCGGCATTTGGGACACACTTTGACCTAATTCCCGTCACAATCTGGGGTGAGTCAACGGCCGTACAAATGTACACCAGCGCGGCGCATGCGCAGGGTGTCCCAACAGCCACGGTTAGGGGAATAACCACGCAGCCGAGCTCCGTTTTCCCTAAACTCTGAAATTTCTCCGTTATTTCCCAGCGAAAATCTGTCAATTTTGCATGACAAGTGCGGAATATATACAGTTTGGAGCATGCAAAATTTGAAGTTGGTTGGAAAATTCCTTGATTTCCAAATTTGCCGGCATTTGGGACACACTTTGACCTAATTCCCGTCACAATCTGGGGTGAGTCAACGGCCGTACAAATGTACACCAGCGCGGCGCAGGGTGTCCCAACAGCCACGGTTAGGGGAATAACCACGCAGCCGAGCTCCGTTTTCCCTAAACTCTGAAATTTCTCCGTCATTTCCCAGCGAAAATCTGTCAATTTTGCATGACAAGTGCGGAATATATACAGTTTGGAGCATGCACAATTTGAAGTTGGTTGGAAAATTCCTTGATTTCCAAATTAGCCGGCATTTGGGACACACTTTGACCTAATTCCCGTCACAATCTGGGGTGAGTCAACGGCCGTACAAATGTACACCAGCGCGGCGCAGGGTGTCCCAACAGCCACGGTTAGGGGAATAACCACGCAGCCGAGCTACGTTTTCCCTAAACACTGAAATTTCTCCGTCATTTCCCAGCGAAAATCTGTCAATTTTGCATGACAAGTGCGGAATATATACAGTTTGGAGCATGCAAAATTTGAAGTTGGTTGGAAAATTCCTTGATTTTCAAATTTGCCGGCATTTGGGACACACTTTGACCTAATTCCCGTCACAATCTGGGGTGAGTCAACGGCCGTACAAATGTACACCAGCGCGGCGCAGGGTGTCCCAACAGCCACGGTTAGGGGAATAACCACGCAGCCGAGCTCCGTTTTCCCTAAACTCTGAAATTTCTCCGTCATTTCCCAGCGAAAATCTGTCAATTTTGCATGACAAGTGCGGAATATATACAGTTTGGAGCATGCACAATTTGAAGTTGGTTGGAAAATTCCTTGATTTCCAAATTTGCCGGCATTTGGGACACACTTTGACCTAATTCCCGTCACAATCTGGGGTGAGTCAACGGCCGTACAAATGTACACCAGCGCGGCGCAGGGTGTCCCAACAGCCACGGTTAGGGGAATAACCACGCAGCCGAGCTCCGTTTTCCCTAAACTCTGAAATTTCTCCGTCATTTCCCAACGAAAATCTGTCAATTTTGCATGACAAGTGCGGAATATATACAGTTTGGAGCATGCAATATTTGAAGTTGGTTGGAAAATTCCTTGATTTCCCAATTTGCCGGCATTTGGGACACACTTTGACCTAATTCCCGTCACAATCTGGGGTGAGTCAACGGCCGTACAAATGTACACCAGCGCGGCGCATGCGCAGGGTATCCCAACAGCCACGGTTAGGGGAAAAACCACGCAGCCGAGCTCTGTTTTCCCTAAACTCTGAAATTTCTCCGTCATTTCCCAGCGAAAATCTGTCAATTTTGCATGACAAGTGCGGAATATATACAGTTTGGAGCATGCAAAATTTGAAGTTGGTTGGAAAATTCCTTGATTTCTAAATTTGCCGGCATTTGGGACACACTTTGACCTAATTCCCGTCACAATCTGGGGTGAGTCAACGGCCGTACAAATGTACACCAGCGCGGCGCATGCGCAGGGTATCCCAACAGCCACGGTTAGGGGAATAACCACGCAGCCGAGCTCCGTTTTCCCTAAACTCTGAAATTTCTCCGTCATTTCCCAGCGAAAATCTGTCAATTTTGCATGACAAGTGCGGAATATATACAGTTTGGAGCATGCAAAATTTGAAGTTGGTTGGAAAATTCCTTGATTTCCAAATTTGCCGGCATTTGGGACACACTTTGACCTAATTCCCGTCACAATCTGGGGTGAGTCAACGGCCGTACAAATGTACACCAGCGCGGCGCAGGGTGTCCCAACAGCCACGGTTAGGGGAATAACCACGCAGCCGAGCTCCGTTTTCCCTAAACTCTAAAATTTCTCCGTCATTTCCCAGCGAAAATCTGTCAATTTTGCATGACAAGTGCGGAATATATACAGTTTGGAGCATGCAAAATTTGAAGTTGGTTGGAAAATTCCTTGACTTCCAAATTTGCCGGCATTTGGGACACACTTTGACCTAATTCCCGTCACAATCTGGGGTGAGTCAACGGCCGTACAAATGTACACCAGCGCGGCGCAGGGTGTCCCAACAGCCACGGTTAGGGGAATAACCACGCAGCCGAGCTCCATTTCCCCTAAACTCTGAAATTTCTCCGTCATTTCCCAACGAAAATCTGTCAATTTTGCATGACAAGTGCGGAATATATACAGTTTGGAGCATGCAATATTTGAAGTTGGTTGGAAAATTCCTTGATTTCCAAATTTGCCGGCATTTGGGACACACTTTGACCTAATTCCCGTCACAATCTGGGGTGAGTCAACGGCCGTACAAATGTACACCAGCGCGGCGCAGGGTGTCCCAACAGCCACGGTTAGGGGAATAACCACGCAGCCGAGCTCCGTTTTCCCTAAACTCTGAAATTTCTCCGTCATTTCCCAGCGAAAATCTGTCAATTTTGCATGACAAGTGCGGAATATATACAGTTTGGAGCATGCAAAATTTGAAGTTGGTTGGAAAATTCCTTGATTTCCAAATTTGCCGGCATTTGGGACACACTTTGACCTAATTCCCGTCACAATCTGGGTTGAGTCAACGGCCGTACAAATGTACACCAGCGCGGCGCAGGGTGTCCCAACAGCCACGGTTAGGGGAATAAACACGCAGCCGAGCTCCGTTTTCCCTAAACTCTGAAATTTCTCCGTCATTTCCCAGCGAAAATCTGTCAATTTTGCATGACAAGTGCGGAATATATACAGTTTGTAGCATGCAAAATTTGAAGTTGGTTGGAAAATTCCTTGATTTCCAAATTTGCCGGCATTTGGGACACACTTTGACCTAATTCCCGTCACAATCTGGGTTGAGTCAACGGCCGTACAAATGTACACCAGCGCGGCGCAGGGTGTCCCAACAGCCACGGTTAGGGGAATAACCACGCAGCCGAGCTCCGTTTTCCCTAAACTCTGAAATTTCTCCGTCATTTCCCAGCGAAAATCTGTCAATTTTGCATGACAAGTGCGGAATATATACAGTTTGGAGCATGCAAAATTTGAAGTTGGTTGGAAAATTCCTTGATTTCCAAATTTGCCGGCATTTGGGACACACTTTGACCTAATTCCCGTCACAATCTGGGTTGAGTCAACGGCCGTACAAATGTACACCAGCGCGGCGCAGGGTGTCCCAACAGCCACGGTTAGGGGAATAACCACGCAGCCGAGCTCCGTTTTCCCTAAACTCTGAAATTTCTCCGTCATTTCCCAGCGAAAATCTGTCAATTTTGCATGACAAGTGCGGAATATATACAGTTTGGAGCATGCAAAATTTGAAGTTGGTTGGAAAATTCCTTGATTTCCAAATTTGCCGGCATTTGGGACACACTTTGACCTAATTCCCGTCACAATCTGGGGTGAGTCAACGGCCGTACAAATGTACACCAGCGCGGCGCAGGGTGTCCCAACAGCCACGGTTAGGGGAATAACCACGCAGCCGAACTCCGTTTTCCCTAAACTCTGAAATTTCTCCGTCATTTCCCAGCGAAAATCTGTCAATTTTGCATGACAAGTGCGGAATATATACAGTTTGGAGCATGCAAAATTTGAAGTTGGTTGGAAAATTCCTTGATTTCCAAATTTGCCGGCATTTGGGACACACTTTGACCTAATTCCCGTCACAATCTGGGTTGAGTCAACGGCCGTACAAATGTACACCAGCGCGGCGCAGGGTGTCCCAACAGCCACGGTTAGGGGAATAACCACGCAGCCGAACTCCGTTTTCCCTAAACTCTGAAATTTCTCCGTCATTTCCCAGCGAAAATCTGTCAATTTTGCATGACAAGTGCGGAATATATACAGTTCGGAGCATGCAAAATTTGAAGTTGGTTGGAAAATTCCTTGATTTCCAAATTTGCCGGCATTTGGGACACACTTTGACATAATTCCCGTCACAATCTGGGGTGAGTCAACGGCCGTACAAATGTACACCAGCGCGGCGCAGGGTGTCCCAACAGCCACGGTTAGGGGAATAACCACGCAGCCGAGCTCCGTTTTCCCTAAACTCTGAAATTTCTCCGTCATTTCCCAGCGAAAATCTGTCAATTTTGCATGACAAGTGCGGAATATATACAGTTTGGAGCATGCAAAATTTGAAGTTGGTTGGAAAATTCCTTGATTTCCAAATTTGCCGGCATTTGGGACACACTTTGACCTAATTCCCGTCACAATCTGGGGTGAGTCAACGGCCGTACAAATGTACACCAGCGCGGCGCAGGGTGTCCCAACAGCCACGGTTAGGGGAATAACCACGCAGCCGAGCTCCGTTTTCCCTAAACTCTGAAATTTCTCCGTCATTTCCCAGCGAAAATCTGTCAATTTTGCATGACAAGTGCGGAATATATACAGTTTGGAGAATGCAAAATTTGAAGTTGGTTGGAAAATTCCTTGATTTCCAAATTTGCCGGCATTTGGGACACACTTTGACCTAATTCCCGTCACAATCTGGGGTGAGTCAACGGCCGTACAAATGTACACCAGCGCGGCGCAGGGTGTGCCAACAGCCACGGTTAGGGGAATAACCACGCAGCCGAGCTCCGTTTTCCCTAAACTCTGAAATTTCTCCGTCATTTCCCAGCGAAAATCTGTCAATTTTGCATGACAAGTGCGGAATATATACAGTTTGGAGCATGCAAAATTTGAAGTTGGTTGGAAAATTCCTTGATTTCCAAATTTGCCGGCATTTGGGACACACTTTGACCTAATTCCCGTCACAATCTGGGGTGAGTCAACGGCCGTACAAATGTACACCAGCGCGGCGCATGCGCAGGGTGTCCCAACAGCCACGGTTAGGGGAATAACCACGCAGCCGAGCTCCGTTTTCCCTAAACTCTGAAATTTCTCCGTTATTTCCCAGCGAAAATCTGTCAATTTTGCATGACAAGTGCGGAATATATACAGTTTGGAGCATGCAAAATTTGAAGTTGGTTGGAAAATTCCTTGATTTCCAAATTTGCCGGCATTTGGGACACACTTTGACCTAATTCCCGTCACAATCTGGGGTGAGTCAACGGCCGTACAAATGTACACCAGCGCGGCGCAGGGTGTCCCAACAGCCACGGTTAGGGGAATAACCACGCAGCCGAGCTCCGTTTTCCCTAAACTCTTAAATTTCTCCGTCATTTCCCAGCGAAAATCTGTCAATTTTGCATGACAAGTGCGGAATATATACAGTTTGGAGCATGCACAATTTGAAGTTGGTTGGAAAATTCCTTGATTTCCAAATTAGCCGGCATTTGGGACACACTTTGACCTAATTCCCGTCACAATCTGGGGTGAGTCAACGGCCGTACAAATGTACACCAGCGCGGCGCATGCGCAGGGTATCCCAACAGCCACGGTTAGGGGAATAACCACGCAGCCGAGCTCCGTTTTCCCTAAACTCTGAAATTTCTCCGTCATTTCCCAGCGAAAATCTGTCAATTTTGCATGACAAGTGCGGAATATATACAGTTTGGAGCATGCAAAATTTGAAGTTGGTTGGAAAATTCCTTGATTTCCAAATTTGCCGGCATTTGGGACACACTTTGACCTAATTCCCGTCACAATCTGGGGTGAGTCAACGGCCGTACAAATGTACACCAGCGCGGCGCAGGGTGTCCCAACAGCCACGGTTAGGGGAATAACCACGCAGCCGAGCTCCGTTTTCCCTAAACTCTAAAATTTCTCCGTCATTTCCCAGCGAAAATCTGTCAATTTTGCATGACAAGTGCGGAATATATACAGTTTGGAGCATGCAAAATTTGAAGTTGGTTGGAAAATTCCTTGACTTCCAAATTTGCCGGCATTTGGGACACACTTTGACCTAATTCCCGTCACAATCTGGGGTGAGTCAACGGCCGTACAAATGTACACCAGCGCGGCGCAGGGTGTCCCAACAGCCACGGTTAGGGGAATAACCACGCAGCCGAGCTCCATTTTCCCTAAACTCTGAAATTTCTCCGTCATTTCCCAACGAAAATCTGTCAATTTTGCATGACAAGTGCGGAATATATACAGTTTGGAGCATGCAATATTTGAAGTTGGTTGGAAAATTCCTTGATTTCCAAATTTGCCGGCATTTGGGACACACTTTGACCTAATTCCCGTCACAATCTGGGGTGAGTCAACGGCCGTACAAATGTACACCAGCGCGGCGCATGCGCAGGGTGTCCCAACAGCCACGGTTAGGGGAATAAACACGCAGCCGAGCTCCGTTTTCCCTAAACTCTGAAATTTCTCCGTCATTTCCCAGCGAAAATCTGTCAATTTTGCATGACAAGTGCGGAATATATACAGTTTGGAGCATGCAAAATTTGAAGTTGGTTGGAAAATTCCTTGATTTCCAAATTTGCCGGCATTTGGGACACACTTTGACCTAATTCCCGTCACAATCTGGGGTGAGTCAACGGCCGTACAAATGTACACCAGCGCGGCGCAGGGTGTCCCAACAGCCACGGTTAGGGGAATAACCACGCAGCCGAGCTCCGTTTTCCCTAAACTCTGAAATTTCTCCGTCATTTCCCAGCGAAAATCTGTCAATTTTGCATGACAAGTGCGGAATATATACAGTTTGGAGCATGCAAAATTTGAAGTTGGTTGGAAAATTCCTTGATTTCCAAATTTTCCGGCATTTGGGACACACTTTGACCTAATTCCCGTCACAATCTGGGTTGAGTCAACGGCCGTACAAATGTACACCAGCGCGGCGCAGGGTGTCCCAACAGCCACGGTTAGGGGAATAAACACGCAGCCGAGCTCTGTTTTCCCTAAACTCTGAAATTTCTCCGTCATTTCCCAGCGAAAATCTGTCAATTTTGCATGACAAGTGCGGAATATATACAGTTTGTAGCATGCAAAATTTGAAGTTGGTTGGAAAATTCCTTGATTTCCAAATTTGCCGGCATTTGGGACACACTTTGACCTAATTCCCGTCACAATCTGGGTTGAGTCAACGGCCGTACAAATGTACACCAGCGCGGCGCAGGGTGTCCCAACAGCCACGGTTAGGGGAATAACCACGCAGCCGAGCTCCGTTTTCCCTAAACTCTGAAATTTCTCCGTCATTTCCCAGCGAAAATCTGTCAATTTTGCATGACAAGTGCGGAATATATACAGTTTGGAGCATGCAAAATTTGAAGTTGGTTGGAAAATTCCTTGATTTCCAAATTTGCCGGCATTTGGGACACACTTTGACCTAATTCCCGTCACAATCTGGGTTGAGTCAACGGCCGTACAAATGTACACCAGCGCGGCGCAGGGTGTCCCAACAGCCACGGTTAGGGGAATAACCACGCAGCCGAGCTCCGTTTTCCCTAAACTCTGAAATTTCTCCGTCATTTCCCAGCGAAAATCTGTCAATTTTGCATGACAAGTGCGGAATATATACAGTTTGGAGCATGCAAAATTTGAAGTTGGTTGGAAAATTCCTTGATTTCCAAATTTGCCGGCATTTGGGACACACTTTGACCTAATTCCCGTCACAATCTGGGGTGAGTCAACGGCCGTACAAATGTACAACAGCGCGGCGCAGGGTGTCCCAACAGCCACGGTTAGGGGAATAACCACGCAGCCGAACTCCGTTTTCCCTAAACTCTGAAATTTCTCCGTCATTTCCCAGCGAAAATCTGTCAATTTTGCATGACAAGTGCGGAATATATACAGTTTGGAGCATGCAAAATTTGAAGTTGGTTGGAAAATTCCTTGATTTCCAAATTTGCCGGCATTTGGGACACACTTTGACCTAATTCCCGTCACAATCTGGGTTGAGTCAACGGCCGTACAAATGTACACCAGCGCGGCGCAGGGTGTCCCAACAGCCACGGTTAGGGGAATAAACACGCAGCCGAGCTCCGTTTTCCCTAAACTCTGAAATTTCTCCGTCATTTCCTAGCGAAAATCTGTCAATTTTGCATGACAAGTGCGGAATATATACAGTTTGGAGCATGCAAAATTTGAAGTTGGTTGGAAAATTCCTTGATTTCCAAATTTGCCGGCATTTGGGACACACTTTGACCTAATTCCCGTCACAATCTGGGTTGAGTCAACGGCCGTACAAATGTACACCAGCGCGGCGCAGGGTGTCCCAACAGCCACGGTTAGGGGAATAACCACGCAGCCGAGCTCCGTTTTCCCTAAACTCTGAAATTTCTCCGTCATTTCCCAGCGAAAATCTGTCAATTTTGCATGACAAGTGCGGAATATATACAGTTTGGAGCATGCAAAATTTGAAGTTGGTTGGAAAATTCCTTGATTTCCAAATTTGCCGGCATTTGGGACACACTTTGACCTAATTCCCGTCACAATCTGGGGTGAGTCAACGGCCGTACAAATGTACACCAGCGCGGCGCAGGGTGTCCCAACAGCCACGGTTAGGGGAATAACCACGCAGCCGAGCTCCGTTTTCCCTAAACTCTGAAATTTCTCCGTCATTTCCCAGCGAAAATCTGTCAATTTTGCATGACAAGTGCGGAATATATACAGTTTGGAGCATGCCAAATTTGAAGTTGGTTGGAAAATTCCTTGATTTCCAAATTTGCCGGCATTTGGGACACACTTTGACCTAATTCCCGTCACAATCTGGGTTGAGTCAACGGCCGTACAAATGTACACCAGCGCGGCGCAGGGTGTCCCAACAGCCATGGTTAGGGAAATAAACACGCAGCCGAGCTCCGTTTTCCCTAAACTCTGAAATTTCTCCGTCATTTCCCAGCGAAAATCTGTCAATTTTGCATGACAAGTGCGGAATATATACAGTTTGGAGCATGCAAAATTTGAAGTTGGTTGGAAAATTCCTTGATTTCCAAATTTGCCGGCATTTGGGACACACTTTGACCTAATTCCCGTCACAATCTGGGGTGAGTCAACGGCCGTACAAATGTACACCAGCGCGGCGCAGGGTGTCCCAACAGCCACGGTTAGGGGAATAACCACGCAGCCGAGCTCCGTTTTCCCTAAACTCTGAAATTTCTCCGTCATTTCCCAGCGAAAATCTGTCAATTTTGCATGACAAGTGCGGAATATATACAGTTTGGAGCATGCAAAATTTGAAGTTGGTTGGAAAATTCCTTGATTTCCAAATTTGCCGGCATTTGGGACACACTTTGACCTAATTCCCGTCACAATCTGGGGTGAGTCAACGGCCGTACAAATGTACACCAGCGCGGCGCAGGGTGTCCCAACAGCCACGGTTAGGGGAATAACCACGCAGCCGAGCTCCGTTTTCCCTAAACTCTGAAATTTCTCCGTCATTTCCCAGCGAAAATCTGTCAATTTTGCATGACAAGTGCGGAATATATACAGTTTGGAGCATGCAAAATTTGAAGTTGGTTGGAAAATTCCTTGATTTCCAAATTTGCCGGCATTTGGGACACACTTTGACCTAATTCCCGTCACAATCTGGGGTGAGTCAACGGCCGTACAAATGTACACCAGCGCGGCGCAGGGTGTCCCAACAGCCACGGTTAGGTGAATAACCACGCAGCCGAGCTCCGTTTTCCCTAAACTCTGAAATTTCTCCGTCATTTCCCAGCGAAAATCTGTCAATTTTGCATGACAAGTGCGGAATATATACAGTTTGGAGCATGCAAAATTTGAAGTTGGTTGGAAAATTCCTTGATTTCCAAATTTGCCGGCATTTGGGACACACTTTGACCTAATTCCCGTCACAATCTGGGTTGAGTCAACGGCCGTACAAATGTACACCAGCGCGGCGCAGGGTGTCCCAACAGCCACGGTTAGGGGAATAACCACGCAGCCGAGCTCCGTTTTCCCTAAACTCTGAAATTTCTCCGTCATTTCCCAGCGAAAATCTGTCAATTTTGCATGACAAGTGCGGAATATATACAGTTTGGAGCATGCAAAATTTGAAGTTGGTTGGAAAATTCCTTGATTTCCAAATTTGCCGGCATTTGGGACACACTTTGACCTAATTCCCGTCACAATCTGGGTTGAGTCAACGGCCGTACAAATGTACACCAGCGCGGCGCAGGGTGTCCCAACAGCCACGGTTAGGGGAATAACCACGCAGCCGAGCTCCGTTTTCCCTAAACTCTGAAATTTCTCCGTCATTTCCCAGCGAAAATCTGTCAATTTTGCATGACAAGTGCGGAATATATACAGTTTGGAGCATGCAAAATTTGAAGTTGGTTGGAAAATTCCTTGATTTCCAAATTTGCCGGCATTTGGGACACACTTTGACCTAATTCCCGTCACAATCTGGGTGAGTCAACGGCCGTACAAATGTACACCAGCGCGGCGCAGGGTGTCCCAACAGCCACGGTTAGGGGAATAACCACGCAGCCGAGCTCCGTTTTCCCTAAACTCTGAAATTTCTCCGTCATTTCCCAGCGAAAATCTGTCAATTTTGCATGACAAGTGCGGAATATATACAGTTTGGAGCATGCAAAATTTGAAGTTGGTTGGAAAATTCCTTGATTTCCAAATTTGCCGGCATTTGGGACACACTTTGACCTAATTCCCGTCACAATCTGGGGTGAGTCAACGGCCGTACAAATGTACACCAGCGCGGCGCAGGGTGTCCCAACAGCCACGGTTAGGGGAATAACCACGCAGCCGAGCTCCGTTTTCCCTAAACTCTGAAATTTCTCCGTCATTTCCCAGCGAAAATCTGTCAATTTTGCATGACAAGTGCGGAATATATACAGTTTGGAGCATGCAAAATTTGAAGTTGGTTGGAAAATTCCTTGATTTCCAAATTTGCCGGCATTTGGGACACACTTTGACCTAATTCCCGTCACAATCTGGGTTGAGTCAACGGCCGTACAAATGTACACCAGCGCGGCGCAGGGTGTCCCAACAGCCACGGTTAGGGGAATAACCACGCAGCCGAGCTCCGTTTTCCCTAAACTCTGAAATTTCTCCGTCATTTCCCAGCGAAAATCTGTCAATTTTGCATGACAAGTGCGGAATATATACAGTTTGGAGCATGCAAAATTTGAAGTTGGTTGGAAAATTCCTTGATTTCCAAATTTGCCGGCATTTGGGACACACTTTGACCTAATTCCCGTCACAATCTGGGTTGAGTCAACGGCCGTACAAATGTACACCAGCGCGGCGCAGGGTGTCCCAACAGCCACGGTTAGGGGAATAACCACGCAGCCGAGCTCCGTTTTCCCTAAACTCTGAAATTTCTCCGTCATTTCCCAGCGAAAATCTGTCAATTTTGCATGACAAGTGCGGAATATATACAGTTTGGAGCATGCAAAATTTGAAGTTGGTTGGAAAATTCCTTGATTTCCAAATTTGCCGGCATTTGGGACACACTTTGACCTAATTCCCGTCACAATCTGGGGTGAGTCAACGGCCGTACAAATGTACACCAGCGCGGCGCAGGGTGTCCCAACAGCCACGGTTAGGGGAATAACCACGCAGCCGAGCTCCGTTTTCCCTAAACTCTGAAATTTCTCCGTCATTTCCCAGCGAAAATCTGTCAATTTTGCATGACAAGTGCGGAATATATACAGTTTGGAGCATGCAAAATTTGAAGTTGGTTGGAAAATTCCTTGATTTCCAAATTTGCCGGCATTTGGGACACACTTTGACCTAATTCCCGTCACAATCTGGGGTGAGTCAACGGCCGTACAAATGTACACCAGCGCGGCGCAGGGTGTCCCAACAGCCACGGTTAGGGGAATAACCACGCAGCCGAGCTCCGTTTTCCCTAAACTCTGAAATTTCTCCGTCATTTCCCAGCGAAAATCTGTCAATTTTGCATGACAAGTGCGGAATATATACAGTTTGGAGCATGCAAAATTTGAAGTTGGTTGGAAAATTCCTTGATTTCCAAATTTGCCGGCATTTGGGACACACTTTGACCTAATTCCCGTCACAATCTGGGTTGAGTCAACGGCCGTACAAATGTACACCAGCGCGGCGCAGGGTGTCCCAACAGCCACGGTTAGGGGAATAACCACGCAGCCGAGCTCCGTTTTCCCTAAACTCTGAAATTTCTCCGTCATTTCCCAGCGAAAATCTGTCAATTTTGCATGACAAGTGCGGAATATATACAGTTTGGAGCATGCAAAATTTGAAGTTGGTTGGAAAATTCCTTGATTTCCAAATTTGCCGGCATTTGGGACACACTTTGACCTAATTCCCGTCACAATCTGGGTTGAGTCAACGGCCGTACAAATGTACACCAGCGCGGCGCAGGGTGTCCCAACAGCCACGGTTAGGGGAATAACCACGCAGCCGAGCTCCGTTTTCCCTAAACTCTGAAATTTCTCCGTCATTTCCCAGCGAAAATCTGTCAATTTTGCATGACAAGTGCGGAATATATACAGTTTGGAGCATGCAAAATTTGAAGTTGGTTGGAAAATTCCTTGATTTCCAAATTTGCCGGCATTTGGGACACACTTTGACCTAATTCCCGTCACAATCTGGGTTGAGTCAACGGCCGTACAAATGTACACCAGCGCGGCGCAGGGTGTCCCAACAGCCACGGTTAGGGGAATAACCACGCAGCCGAGCTCCGTTTTCCCTAAACTCTGAAATTTCTCCGTCATTTCCCAGCGAAAATCTGTCAATTTTGCATGACAAGTGCGGAATATATACAGTTTGGAGCATGCAAAATTTGAAGTTGGTTGGAAAATTCCTTGATTTCCAAATTTGCCGGCATTTGGGACACACTTTGACCTAATTCCCGTCACAATCTGGGTTGAGTCAACGGCCGTACAAATGTACACCAGCGCGGCGCAGGGTGTCCCAACAGCCACGGTTAGGGGAATAACCACGCAGCCGAGCTCCGTTTTCCCTAAACTCTGAAATTTCTCCGTCATTTCCCAGCGAAAATCTGTCAATTTTGCATGACAAGTGCGGAATATATACAGTTTGGAGCATGCCAAATTTGAAGTTGGTTGGAAAATTCCTTGATTTCCAAATTTGCCGGCATTTGGGACACACTTTGACCTAATTCCCGTCACAATCTGGGGTGAGTCAACGGCCGTACAAATGTACACCAGCGCGGCGCAGGGTGTCCCAACAGCCACGGTTAGGGGAATAAACACGCAGCCGAGCTCCGTTTTCCCTAAACTCTGAAATTTCTCCGTCATTTCCCAGCGAAAATCTGTCAATTTTGCATGACAAGTGCGGAATATATACAGTTTGGAGCATGCAAAATTTGAAGTTGGTTGGAAAATTCCTTGATTTCCAAATTTGCCGGCATTTGGGACACACT
>JBBELK010001958.1:0-34963 GCA_037783545.1 Henricia sp. BOLD:AAB3569
CCCAGATTGTGACGGGAATTAGGTCAAAGTGTGTCCCAAATGCCGGCAAATTTGGAAATCAAGGAATTTTCCAACCAACTTCAAATTTTGCATGCTCCAAACTGTATATATTCCGCACTTGTCATGCAAAATTGACAGATTTTCGCTGGGAAATGACGGAGAAATTTCAGAGTTTAGGGAAAGCGGAGCTCGGCTACGTGGTTATTCCCCTAACCGTGGCTGTTGGGACACCCTGCGCTGCGCTGGTGTACATTTGTACGGCCGTTGACTCACCCCAGATTGTGACGGGAATTAGGTCAAAGTGTGTCCCAAATGTCGGCAAATTTGGAAATCAAGGAATTTTCCAACCAACTTCAAATTTTGCATGCTCCAAACTGTATATATTCCGCACTTGTCATGCAAAATTGACAGATTTTCGCTGGGAAATGACGGAGAAATTTCAGAGTTTAGGGAAAGCGGAGCTCGGCTACGTGGTTATTCCCCTAACCGTGGCTGTTGGGACACCCTGCGCTGCGCTGGTGTACATTTGTACGGCCGTTGACTCACCCCAGATTGTGACGGGAATTAGGTCAAAGTGTGTCCCAAATGCCGGCAAATTTGGAAATCAAGGAATTTTCCAACCAACTTCAAATTTTGCATGCTCCAAACTCTATATATTCCGCACTTGTCATGCAAAATTGACAGATTTTCGCTGGGAAATGACGGAGAAATGTCAGAGTTTAGGGAAAGCGGAGCTCGGCTACGTGGTTATTCCCCTAACCGTGGCTGTTGGGACACCCTGCGCTGCGCTGGTGTACATTTGTACGGCCGTTGACTCACCCCAGATTGTGACGGGAATTAGGTCAAAGTGTGTCCCAAATGCCGGCAAATTTGGAAATCAAGGAATTTTCCAACCAACTTCAAATGTTGCATGCTCCAAACTGTATATATTCCGCACTTGTCATGCAAAACTGACAGATTTTCGCTGGGAAATGACGGAGAAATTTCAGAGTTTAGGGAAAGCGGAGCTCGGCTACGTGGTTATTCCCCTAACCGTGGCTGTTGGGACACCCTGCGCTGCGCTGGTGTACATTTGTACGGCCGTTGACTCACCCCAGATTGTGACGGGAATTAGGTCAAAGTGTGTCTCAAATGCCGGCAAATTTTGAAATCAAGGAATTTTCCAACCAACTTCAAATTTTGCATGCTCCAAACTGTATATATTCCGCACTTGTCATGCAAAATTGACAGATTTTCGCTGGGAAATGACGGAGAAATTTCAGAGTTTAGGGAAAGCGGAGCTCGGCTACGTGGTTATTCCCCTAACCGTGGCTGTTGGGACACCCTGCGCTGCGCATGCGCTGGTGTACATTTGTACGGCCGTTGACTCACCCCAGATTGTGACGGGAATTAGGTCAAAGTGTGTCCCAAATGCCGGCAAATTTGGAAATCAAGGAATTTTCCAACCAACTTCAAATTTTGCATGCTCCAAACTGTATATATTCCGCACTTGTCATGCAAAATTGACAGATTTTCGCTGGGAAATGACGGAGAAATTTCAGAGTTTAGGGAAAGCGGAGCTCGGCTACGTGGTTATTCCCCTAACCGTGGCTGTTGGGACACCCTGCGCTGCGCTGGTGTACATTTGTACGGCCGTTGACTCACCCCAGATTGTGACGGGAATTAGGTCAAAGTGTGTCCCAAATGCCGGCAAATTTGGAAATCAAGGAATTTTCCAACCAACTTCAAATTTTGCATGCTCCAAACTGTATATATTCCGCACTTGTCATGCAAAATTGACAGATTTTCGCTGGGAAATTACGGAGAAATTTCAGAGTTTAGGGAAAGCGGAGCTCGGCTACGTGGTTATTCCCCTAACCGTGGCTGTTGGGACACCCTGCGCTGCGCATGCGCTGGTGTACATTTGTACGGCCGTTGACTCACCCCAGATTGTGACGGGAATTAGGTCAAAGTGTGTCCCAAATGCCGGCAAATTTGGAAATCAAGGAATTTTCCAACCAACTTCAAATGTTGCATGCTCCAAACTGTATATATTCCGCACTTGTCATGCAAAACTGACAGATTTTCGCTGGGAAATGACGGAGAAATTTCAGAGTTTAGGGAAAGCGGAGCTCGGCTACGTGGTTATTCCCCTAACCGTGGCTGTTGGGACACCCTGCGCTGCGCTGGTGTACATTTGTACGGCCGTTGACTCACCCCAGATTGTGACGGGAATTAGGTCAAAGTGTGTCTCAAATGCCGGCAAATTTTGAAATCAAGGAATTTTCCAACCAACTTCAAATTTTGCATGCTCCAAACTGTATATATTCCGCACTTGTCATGCAAAATTGACAGATTTTCGCTGGGAAATGACGGAGAAATTTCAGAGTTTAGGGAAAGCGGAGCTCGGCTACGTGGTTATTCCCCTAACCGTGGCTGTTGGGACACCCTGCGCTGCGCATGCGCTGGTGTACATTTGTACGGCCGTTGACTCACCCCAGATTGTGACGGGAATTAGGTCAAAGTGTGTCCCAAATGCCGGCAAATTTGGAAATCAAGGAATTTTCCAACCAACTTCAAATTTTGCATGCTCCAAACTGTATATATTCCGCACTTGTCATGCAAAATTGACAGATTTTCGCTGGGAAATGACGGAGAAATTTCAGAGTTTAGGGAAAGCGGAGCTCGGCTACGTGGTTATTCCCCTAACCGTGGCTGTTGGGACACCCTGCGCTGCGCTGGTGTACATTTGTACGGCCGTTGACTCACCCCAGATTGTGACGGGAATTAGGTCAAAGTGTGTCCCAAATGCCGGCAAATTTGGAAATCAAGGAATTTTCCAACCAACTTCAAATTTTGCATGCTCCAAACTGTATATATTCCGCACTTGTCATGCAAAATTGACAGATTTTCGCTGGGAAATTACGGAGAAATTTCAGAGTTTAGGGAAAGCGGAGCTCGGCTACGTGGTTATTCCCCTAACCGTGGCTGTTGGGACACCCTGCGCTCCGCTTGTGTACATTTGTACGGCCGTTGACTCACCCCAGATTGTGACGGGAATTAGGTCAAAGTGTGTCCCAAATGCCGGCAAATTTGGAAATCAAGGAATTTTCCAACCAACTTCAAATTTTGCATGCTCCAAACTGTATATATTCCGCACTTGTCATGCAAAATTGACAGATTTTCGCTGGGAAATGACGGAGAAATTTTAGAGTTTAGGGAAAGCGGAGCTCGGCTACGTGGTTATTCCCCTAACCGTGGCTGTTGGGACACCCTGCGCTGCGCTTGTGTACATTTGTACGGCCGTTGACTCACCCCAGATTGTGACGGGAATTAGGTCAAAGTGGGTCCCAAATGCCGGCAAATTTGGAAATCAAGGAATTTTCCAACCAACTTCAAATTTTGCATGCTCCAAACTGTATATATTCCGCACTTGTCATGCAAAATTGACAGATTTTCGCTGGGAAATGACGGAGAAATTTCAGAGTTTAGGGAAAGCGGAGCTCGGCTACGTGGTTATTCCCCTAACCGTGGCTGTTGGGACACCCTGCGCTGCGCTGGTGTACATTTGTACGGCCGTTGACTCACCCCAGATTGTGACGGGAATTAGGTCAAAGTGTGTCCCAAATATGCCGGAAAATTTGGAAATCAAGGAATTTTCCAACCAACTTCAAATTTTGCATGCTCCAAACTGTATATATTCCGCACTTGTCATGCAAAATTGACAGATTTTCGCTGGAAATGACGGAGAAATTTCAGAGTTTAGGGAAAGCGGAGCACGGCTACGTGGTTATTCCCCTAACCGTGGCTGTTGGGACACCCTGCGCTGCGCTGGTGTACATTTGTACGGCCGTTGACTCACCCCAGATTGTGACGGGAATTAGGTCAAAGTGTGTCCCCAAATGCCGGCAAATTTGGAAATCAAGGAATTTTCCAACCAACTTCAAATTTTGCATGCTCCAAACTGTATATATTCCGCACTTGTCATGCAAAATTGACAGATTTTCGCTGGGAAATGACGGAGAAATTTCAGAGTTTAGGGAAAGCGGAGCTCGGCTACGTGGTTATTCCCCTAACCGTGGCTGTTGGGACACCCTGCGCTGCGCTGGTGTACATTTGTACGGCCGTTGACTCACCCCAGATTGTGACGGGAATTAGGTCAAAGTGTGTCCCAAATGTCGGCAAATTTGGAAATCAAGGAATTTTCCAACCAACTTCAAATTTTGCATGCTCCAAACTGTATATATTCCGCACTTGTCATGCAAAATTGACAGATTTTCGCTGGGAAATGACGGAGAAATTTCAGAGTTTAGGGAAAGCGGAGCTCGGCTACGTGGTTATTCCCCTAACCGTGGCTGTTGGGACACCCTGCGCTGCGCTGGTGTACATTTGTACGGCCGTTGACTCACCCCAGATTGTGACGGGAATTAGGTCAAAGTGTGTCCCAAATGCCGGCAAATTTGGAAATCAAGGAATTTTCCAACCAACTTCAAATGTTGCATGCTCCAAACTCTATATATTCCGCACTTGTCATGCAAAATTGACAGATTTTCGCTGGGAAATGACGGAGAAATGTCAGAGTTTAGGGAAAGCGGAGCTCGGCTACGTGGTTATTCCCCTAACCGTGGCTGTTGGGACACCCTGCGCTGCGCTGGTGTACATTTGTACGGCCGTTGACTCACCCCAGATTGTGACGGGAATTAGGTCAAAGTGTGTCCCAAATGCCGGCAAATTTGGAAATCAAGGAATTTTCCAACCAACTTCAAATGTTGCATGCTCCAAACTGTATATATTCCGCACTTGTCATGCAAAACTGACAGATTTTCGCTGGGAAATGACGGAGAAATTTCAGAGTTTAGGGAAAGCGGAGCTCGGCTACGTGGTTATTCCCCTAACCGTGGCTGTTGGGACACCCTGCGCTGCGCTGGTGTACATTTGTACGGCCGTTGACTCACCCCAGATTGTGACGGGAATTAGGTCAAAGTGTGTCTCAAATGCCGGCAAATTTTGAAATCAAGGAATTTTCCAACCAACTTCAAATTTTGCATGCTCCAAACTGTATATATTCCGCACTTGTCATGCAAAATTGACAGATTTTCGCTGGGAAATGACGGAGAAATTTCAGAGTTTAGGGAAAGCGGAGCTCGGCTACGTGGTTATTCCCCTAACCGTGGCTGTTGGGACACCCTGCGCTGCGCATGCGCTGGTGTACATTTGTACGGCCGTTGACTCACCCCAGATTGTGACGGGAATTAGGTCAAAGTGTGTCCCAAATGCCGGCAAATTTGGAAATCAAGGAATTTTCCAACCAACTTCAAATTTTGCATGCTCCAAACTGTATATATTCCGCACTTGTCATGCAAAATTGACAGATTTTCGCTGGGAAATGACGGAGAAATTTCAGAGTTTAGGGAAAGCGGAGCTCGGCTACGTGGTTATTCCCCTAACCGTGGCTGTTGGGACACCCTGCGCTGCGCTGGTGTACATTTGTACGGCCGTTGACTCACCCCAGATTGTGACGGGAATTAGGTCAAAGTGTGTCCCAAATGCCGGCAAATTTGGAAATCAAGGAATTTTCCAACCAACTTCAAATTTTGCATGCTCCAAACTGTATATATTCCGAACTTGTCATGCAAAATTGACAGATTTTCGCTGGGAAATTACGGAGAAATTTCAGAGTTTAGGGAAAGCGGAGCTCGGCTACGTGGTTATTCCCCTAACCGTGGCTGTTGGGACACCCTGCGCTGCGCATGCGCTGGTGTACATTTGTACGGCCGTTGACTCACCCCAGATTGTGACGGGAATTAGGTCAAAGTGTGTCCCAAATGCCGGCAAATTTGGAAATCAAGGAATTTTCCAACCAACTTCAAATGTTGCATGCTCCAAACTGTATATATTCCGCACTTGTCATGCAAAACTGACAGATTTTCGCTGGGAAATGACGGAGAAATTTCAGAGTTTAGGGAAAGCGGAGCTCGGCTACGTGGTTATTCCCCTAACCGTGGCTGTTGGGACACCCTGCGCTGCGCTGGTGTACATTTGGACGGCCGTTGACTCACCCCAGATTGTGACGGGAATTAGGTCAAAGTGTGTCTCAAATGCCGGCAAATTTTGAAATCAAGGAATTTTCCAACCAACTTCAAATTTTGCATGCTCCAAACTGTATATATTCCGCACTTGTCATGCAAAATTGACAGATTTTCGCTGGGAAATGACGGAGAAATTTCAGAGTTTAGGGAAAGCGGAGCTCGGCTACGTGGTTATTCCCCTAACCGTGGCTGTTGGGACACCCTGCGCTGCGCATGCGCTGGTGTACATTTGTACGGCCGTTGACTCACCCCAGATTGTGACGGGAATTAGGTCAAAGTGTGTCCCAAATGCCGGCAAATTTGGAAATCAAGGAATTTTCCAACCAACTTCAAATTTTGCATGCTCCAAACTGTATATATTCCGCACTTGTCATGCAAAATTGACAGATTTTCGCTGGGAAATGACGGAGAAATTTCAGAGTTTAGGGAAAGCGGAGCTCGGCTACGTGGTTATTCCCCTAACCGTGGCTGTTGGGACACCCTGCGCTGCGCTGGTGTACATTTGTACGGCCGTTGACTCACCCCAGATTGTGACGGGAATTAGGTCAAAGTGTGTCCCAAATGCCGGCAAATTTGGAAATCAAGGAATTTTCCAACCAACTTCAAATTTTGCATGCTCCAAACTGTATATATTCCGCACTTGTCATGCAAAATTGACAGATTTTCGCTGGGAAATTACGGAGAAATTTCAGAGTTTAGGGAAAGCGGAGCTCGGCTACGTGGTTATTCCCCTAACCGTGGCTGTTGGGACACCCTGCGCTGCGCATGCGCTGGTGTACATTTGTACGGCCGTTGACTCACCCCAGATTGTGACGGGAATTAGGTCAAAGTGTGTCCCAAATGCCGGCAAATTTGGAAATCAAGGAATTTTCCAACCAACTTCAAATTTTGCATGCTCCAAACTGTATATATTCCGCACTTGTCATGCAAAATTGACAGATTTTCGCTGGGAAATGACGTAGAAATTTCAGAGTTTAGGGAAAGCGGAGCTCGGCTACGTGGTTATTCCCCTAACCGTGGCTGTTGGGACACCCTGCGCTGCGCTGGTGTACATTTGTACGGCCGTTGACTCACCCCAGATTGTGACAGGAATTAGGTCAAAGTGTGTCCCAAATGCCGGCAAATTTGGAAATCAAGGAATTTTCCAACCAACTTCAAATTGTGCATGCTCCAAACTGTATATATTCCGCACTTGTCATGCAAAATTGACAGATTTTCGCTGGGAAATGACGGAGAAATTTCAGAGTTTAGGGAAAGCGGAGCTCGGCTACGTGGTTATTTCCCTAACCGTGGCTGTTGGGACACCCTGCGCTGCGCTTGTGTACATTTGTACGGCCGTTGACTCACCCCAGATTGTGACGGGAATTAGGTCAAAGTGTGTCCCAAATGCCGGCAAATTTGGAAATCAAGGAATTTTCCAACCAACTTCAAATTTTGCATGCTCCAAACTGTATATATTCCGCACTTGTCATGCAAAATTGACAGATTTTCGCTGGGAAATTACGGAGAAATTTCAGAGTTTAGGGAAAGCGGAGCTCGGCTACGTGGTTATTCCCCTAACCGTGGCTGTTGGGACACCCTGCGCTGCGCATGCGCTGGTGTACATTTGTACGGCCGTTGACTCACCCCAGATTGTGACGGGAATTAGGTCAAAGTGTGTCCCAAATGCCGGCAAATTTGGAAATCAAGGAATTTTCCAACCAACTTCAAATTTTGCATGCTCCAAACTGTATATATTCCGCACTTGTCATGCAAAATTGACAGATTTTCGCTGGGAAATGACGTAGAAATTTCAGAGTTTAGGGAAAGCGGAGCTCGGCTACGTGGTTATTCCCCTAACCGTGGCTGTTGGGACACCCTGCGCTGCGCTGGTGTACATTTGTACGGCCGTTGACTCACCCCAGATTGTGACAGGAATTAGGTCAAAGTGTGTCCCAAATGCCGGCAAATTTGGAAATCAAGGAATTTTCCAACCAACTTCAAATTGTGCATGCTCCAAACTGTATATATTCCGCACTTGTCATGCAAAATTGACAGATTTTCGCTGGGAAATGACGGAGAAATTTCAGAGTTTAGGGAAAGCGGAGCTCGGCTACGTGGTTATTTCCCTAACCGTGGCTGTTGGGACACCCTGCGCTGCGCTTGTGTACATTTGTACGGCCGTTGACTCACCCCAGATTGTGACGGGAATTAGGTCAAAGTGTGTCCCAAATGCCGGCAAATTTGGAAATCAAGGAATTTTCCAACCAACTTCAAATTTTGCATGCTCCAAACTGTATATATTCCGCACTTGTCATGCAAAATTGACAGATTTTCGCTGGGAAATGACGGAGAAATTTCAGAGTTTAGGGAAAGCGGAGCTCGGCTACGTGGTTATTCCCCTAACCGTGGCTGTTGGGACACCCTGCGCTGCGCATGCGCTGGTGTACATTTGTACGGCCGTTGACTCACCCCAGATTGTGACGGGAATTAGGTCAAAGTGTGTCCCAAATGCCGGCAAATTTGGAAATCAAGGAATTTTCCAACCAACTTCAAATTTTGCATGCTCCAAACTGTATATATTCCGCACTTGTCATGCAAAATTGACAGATTTTCGGTGGGAAATGACGGGAAATTTCAGAGTTTAGGGAAAGCGGAGCTCGGCTACGTGGTTATTCCCCTAACCGTGGCTGTTGGGACACCCTGCGCTGCGCTGGTGTACATTTGTACAGCCGTTGACTCACCCCAGATTGTGACGGGAATTAGGTCAAAGTGTGTCCCAAATGCCGGCAAATTTGGAAATCAAGGAATTTTCCAACCAACTTCAAATTTTGCATGCTCCAAACTGTATATATTCCGCACTTGTCATGCAAAATTGACAGATTTTCGCTGGGAAATGACGGAGAAATTTCAGAGTTTAGGGAAAGCGGAGCTCGGCTACGTGGTTATTCCCCTAACCGTGGCTGTTGGGACACCCTGCGCTCCGCTTGTGTACATTTGTACGGCCGTTGACTCACCCCAGATTGTGACGGGAATTAGGTCAAAGTGTGTCCCAAATGCCGGCAAATTTGGAAATCAAGGAATTTTCCAACCAACTTCAAATTTTGCATGCTCCAAACTGTATATATTCCGCACTTGTCATGCAAAATTGACAGATTTTCGCTGGGAAATGACGGAGAAATTTCAGAGTTTAGGGAAAGCGGAGCTCGGCTACATGGTTATTCCCCTAACCGTGGCTGTTGGGACACCCTGCGCTGCGCTTGTGTACATTTGTACGGCCGTTGACTCACCCCAGATTGTGACGGGAATTAGGTCAAAGTGTGTCCCAAATGCCGGCAAATTTGGAAATCAAGGAATTTTCCAACCAACTTCAAATTTTGCATGCTCCAAACTGTATATATTCCGCACTTGTCATGCAAAATTGACAGATTTTCGCTGGGAAATGACGGAGAAATTTCAGAGTTTAGGGAAAGCGGAGCTCGGCTACGTGGTTATTCCCCTAACCGTGGCTGTTGGGACACCCTGCGCTGCGCTGGTGTACATTTGTACGGCCGTTGACTCACCCCAGATTGTGACGGGAATTAGGTCAAAGTGTGTCCCAAATGCCGGCAAATTTGGAAATCAAGGAATTTTCCAACCAACTTCAAATTTTGCATGCTCCAAACTGTATATATTCCGCACTTGTCATGCAAAATTGACAGATTTTCGCTGGGAAATGACGGAGAAATTTCAGAGTTTAGGGAAAGCGGAGCTCGGCTACGTGGTTATTCCCCTAACCGTGGCTGTTGGGACACCCTGCGCTGCGCTGGTGTACATTTGTACGGCTGTTGCCTCACCCCAGATTGTGACGGGAATTAGGTCAACGTGTGTCCCAAATGCCGGCAAATTTGGAAATCAAGGAATTTTCCAACCAACTTCAAATTTTGCATGCTCCAAACTGTATATATTCCGCACTTGTCATGCAAAATTGACAGATTTTCGCTGGGAAATGACGGAGAAATTTCAGAGTTTAGGGAAAGCGGAGCTCGGCTACGTGGTTATTCCCCTAACCGTGGCTGTTGGGACACCCTGCGCTGCGCATGCGCTGGTGTACATTTGTACGGCCGTTGACTCACCCCAGATTGTGACGGGAATTAGGTCAAAGTGTGTCCCAAATGCCGGCAAATTTGGAAATCAAGGAATTTTTCAACCAACTTCAAATTGTGCATGCTCCAAACTGTATATATTCCGCACTTGTCATGCAAAATTGACAGATTTTCGCTGGGAAATGACGGAGAAATTTCAGAGTTTAGGGAAAGCGGAGCTCGGCTACGTGGTTATTCCCCTAACCGTGGCTGTTGGGACACCCTGCGCTGCGCATGCGCTGGTGTACATTTGTACGGCCGTTGACTCACCCCAGATTGTGACGGGAATTAGGTCAAAGTGTGTCCCAAATGCCGGCAAATTTGGAAATCAAGGAATTTTCCAACCAACTTCAAATTTTGCATGCTCCAAACTGTATATATTCCGCACTTGTCATGCAAAATTGACAGATTTTCGCTGGGAAATGACGGAGAAATTTCAGAGTTTAGTGAAAGCGGAGCTCGGCTACGTGGTTATTCCCCTAACCGTGGCTGTTGGGACACCCTGCGCTGCGCATGCGCTGGTGTACATTTGTACGGCCGTTGACTCACCCCAGATTGTGACGGGAATTAGGTCAAAGTGTGTCCCAAATGCCGGCAAATTTGGAAATCAAGGAATTTTCCAACCAACTTCAAATTTTGCATGCTCCAAACTATATATATTCCGCACTTGTCATGCAAAATTGACAGATTTTCGCTGGGAAATGACGGAGAAATTTCAGAGTTTAGGGAAAGCGGAGCTCGGCTACGTGGTTATTCCCCTAACCGTGGCTGTTGGGACACCCTGCGCTGCGCTGGTGTACATTTGTACGGCCGTTGACTCACCCCAGATTGTGACGGGAATTAGGTCAAAGTGTGTCCCAAATGCCGGAAAAATTTGGAAATCAAGGAATTTTCCAACCAACTTCAAATTTTGCATGCTCCAAACTGTATATATTCCGCACTTGTCATGCAAAATTGACAGATTTTCGCTAGGAAATTACGGAGAAATTTCAGAGTTTAGGGAAAGCGGAGCTCGGCTACGTGGTTATTCCCCTAACCGTGGCTGTTGGGACACCCTGCGCTGCGCTGGTGTACATTTGTACGGCCGTTGACTCACCCCAGATTGTGACGGGAATTAGGTCAAAGTGTGTCCCAAATGCCGGCAAATTTGGAAATCAAGGAATTTTCCAACCAACTTCAAATTTTGCATTCTCCAAACTGTATATATTCCGCACTTGTCATGCAAAATTGACAGATTTTCGCTGGGAAATGACGGAGAAATTTCAGAGTTTAGGGAAAGCGGAGCTCGGCTACGTGGTTATTCCCCTAACCGTGGCTGTTGGGACACCCTGCGCTGCGCTGGTGTACATTTGTACGGCCGTTGACTCACCCCAGATTGTGACAGGAATTAGGTCAAAGTGTGTCCCAAATGCCGGCAAATTTGGAAATCAAGGAATTTTCCAACCAACTTCAAATTGTGCATGCTCCAAACTGTATATATTCCGCACTTGTCATGCAAAATTGACAGATTTTCGCTGGGAAATGACGGAGAAATTTCAGAGTTTAGGGAAAGCGGAGCTCGGCTACGTGGTTATTCCCCTAACCGTGGCTGTTGGGACACCCTGCGCTGCGCTTGTGTACATTTGTACGGCCGTTGACTCACCCCAGATTGTGACGGGAATTAGGTCAAAGTGTGTCCCAAATGCCGGCAAATTTGGAAATCAAGGAATTTTCCAACCAACTTCAAATTTTGCATGCTCCAAACTGTATATATTCCGCACTTGTCATGCAAAATTGACAGATTTTCGCTGGGAAATGACGGAGAAATTTCAGAGTTTAGGGAAAGCGGAGCTCGGCTACGTGGTTATTCCCCTAACCGTGGCTGTTGGGACACCCTGCGCTGCGCATGCGCTGGTGTACATTTGTACGGCCGTTGACTCACCCCAGATTGTGACGGGAATTAGGTCAAAGTGTGTCCCAAATGCCGGCAAATTTGGAAATCAAGGAATTTTCCAACCAACTTCAAATTTTGCATGCTCCAAACTGTTTATATTCCGCACTTGTCATGCAAAATTGACAGATTTTCGCTGGGAAATGACGGAGAAATTTCAGAGTTTAGGGAAAGCGGAGCTCGGCTACGTGGTTATTCCCCTAACCGTGGCTGTTGGGACACCCTGCGCTGCGCTGGTGTACATTTGTACGGCCGTTGACTCACCCCAGATTGTGACGGGAATTAGGTCAAAGTGTGTCCCAAATGCCGGAAAAATTTGGAAATCAAGGAATTTTCCAACCAACTTCAAATTTTGCATGCGCCAAACTGTATATATTCCGCACTTGTCATGCAAAATTGACAGATTTTCGCTAGGAAATTACGGAGAAATTTCAGAGTTTAGGGAAAGCGGAGCTCGGCTACGTGGTTATTCCCCTAACCGTGGCTGTTGGGACACCCTGCGCTGCGCTGGTGTACATTTGTACGGCCGTTGACTCACCCCAGATTGTGGCGGGAATTAGGTCAAAGTGTGTCCCAAATGCCGGCAAATTTGGAAATCAAGGAATTTTCCAACCAACTTCAAATTTTGCATTCTCCAAACTGTATATATTCCGCACTTGTCATGCAAAATTGACAGATTTTCGCTGGGAAATGACGGAGAAATTTCAGAGTTTAGGGAAAGCGGAGCTCGGCTACGTGGTTATTCCCCTAACCGTGGCTGTTGGGACACCCTGCGCTGCGCTGGTGTACATTTGTACGGCCGTTGACTCACCCCAGATTGTGACAGGAATTAGGTCAAAGTGTGTCCCAAATGCCGGCAAATTTGGAAATCAAGGAATTTTCCAACCAACTTCAAATTGTGCATGCTCCAAACTGTATATATTCCGCACTTGTCATGCAAAATTGACAGATTTTCGGTGGGAAATGACGGAGAAATTTCAGAGTTTAGGGAAAGCGGAGCTCGGCTACGTGGTTATTCCCCTAACCGTGGCTGTTGGGACACCCTGCGCTGCGCTTGTGTACATTTGTACGGCCGTTGACTCACCCCAGATTGTGACGGGAATTAGGTCAAAGTGTGTCCCAAATGCCGGCAAATTTGGAAATCAAGGAATTTTCCAACCAACTTCAAATTTTGCATGCTCCAAACTGTATATATTCCGCACTTGTCATGCAAAATTGACAGATTTTCGCTGGGAAATGACGGAGAAATTTCAGAGTTTAGGGAAAGCGGAGCTCGGCTACGTGGTTATTCCCCTAACCGTGGCTGTTGGGACACCCTGCGCTGCGCATGCGCTGGTGTACATTTGTACGGCCGTTGACTCACCCCAGATTGTGACGGGAATTAGGTCAAAGTGTGTCCCAAATGCCGGCAAATTTGGAAATCAAGGAATTTTCCAACCAACTTCAAATTTTGCATGCTCCAAACTGTATATATTCCGCACTTGTCATGCAAAATTGACAGATTTTCGCTGGGAAATGACGGAGAAATTTCAGAGTTTAGGGAAAGCGGAGCTCGGCTACGTGGTTATTCCCCTAACCGTGGCTGTTGGGACACCCTGCGCTGCGCATGCGCTGGTGTACATTTGTACGGCCGTTGACTCACCCCAGATTGTGACGGGAATTATGTCAAAGTGTGTCCCAAATGCCGGCAAATTTGGAAATCAAGGAATTTTCCAACCAACTTCAAATTTTGCATGCTCCAAACTCTATATATTCCGCACTTGTCATGCAAAATTGACAGATTTTCGCTGGAAAATGACGGAGAAATTTCAGAGTTTAGGGAAAGCGGAGCTCGGCTACGTGGTTATTCCCCTAACCGTGGCTGTTGGGACACCCTGCGCTGCGCTGGTGTACATTTGTACGGCCGTTGACTCACCCCAGATTGTGACGGGAATTAGGTCAAAGTGTGTCCCAAATGCCGGAAAAATTTGGAAATCAAGGAATTTTCCAACCAACTTCAAATTTTGCATGCTCCAAACTGTATATATTCCGCACTTGTCATGCAAAATTGACAGATTTTCGCTAGGAAATTACGGAGAAATTTCAGAGTTTAGGGAAAGCGGAGCTCGGCTACGTGGTTATTCCCCTAACCGTGGCTGTTGGGACACCCTGCGCTGCGCTGGTGTACATTTGTACGGCCGTTGACTCACCCCAGATTGTGACGGGAATTAGGTCAAAGTGTGTCCCAAATGCCGGCAAATTTGGAAATCAAGGAATTTTCCAACCAACTTTAAATTTTGCATGCTCCAAACTGTATATATTCCGCACTTGTCATGCAAAATTGACAGATTTTCGCTGGGAAATGACGGAGAAATTTCAGAGTTTAGGGAAAGCGGAGCTCGGCTACGTGGTTATTCCCCTAACCGTGGCTGTTGGGACACCCTGCGCTGCGCTGGTGTACATTTGTACGGCCGTTGACTCACCCCAGATTGTGACAGGAATTAGGTCAAAGTGTGTCCCAAATGCCGGCAAATTTGGAAATCAAGGAATTTTCCAACCAACTTCAAATTGTGCATGCTCCAAACTGTATATATTCCGCACTTGTCATGCAAAATTGACAGATTTTCGCTGGGAAATGACGGAGAAATTTCAGAGTTTAGGGAAAGCGGAGCTCGGCTACGTGGTTATTCCCCTAACCGTGGCTGTTGGGACACCCTGCGCTGCGCTTGTGTACATTTGTACGGCCGTTGAATCACCCCAGATTGTGACGGGAATTAGGTCAAAGTGTGTCCCAAATGCCGGCAAATTTGGAAATCAAGGAATTTTCCAACCAACTTCAAATTTTGCATGCTCCAAACTGTATATATTCCGCACTTGTCATGCAAAATTGACAGATTTTCGCTGGGAAATGACGGAGAAATTTCAGAGTTTAGGGAAAGCGGAGCTCGGCTACGTGGTTATTCCCCTAACCGTGGCTGTTGGGACACCCTGCGCTGCGCATGCGCTGGTGTACATTTGTACGGCCGTTGACTCACCCCAGATTGTGACGGGAATTAGGTCAAAGTGTGTCCCAAATGCCGGCAAATTTGGAAATCAAGGAATTTTCCAACCAACTTCAAATTTTGCATGCTCCAAACTGTATATATTCCGCACTTGTCATGCAAAATTGACAGATTTTCGGTGGGAAATGACGGAGAAATTTCAGAGTTTAGGGAAAGCGGAGCTCGGCTACGTGGTTATTCCCCTAACCGTGGCTGTTGGGACACCCTGCGCTGCGCTGGTGTACATTTGTACGGCCGTTGACTCACCCCAGATTGTGACGGGAATTAGGTCAAAGTGTGTCCCAAATGCCGGCAAATTTGGAAATCAAGGAATTTTCCAACCAACTTCAAATTTTGCATGCTCCAAACTGTATATATTCCGCACTTGTCATGCAAAATTGACAGATTTTCGCTGGGAAATGACGGAGAAATTTCAGAGTTTAGGGAAAGCGGAGCTCGGCTACGTGGTTATTCCCCTAACCGTGGCTGTTGGGACACCCTGCGCTCCGCTTGTGTACATTTGTACGGCCGTTGACTCACCCCAGATTGTGACGGGAATTAGGTCAAAGTGTGTCCCAAATGCCGGCAAATTTGGAAATCAAGGAATTTTCCAACCAACTTCAAATTTTGCATGCTCCAAACTGTATATATTCCGCACTTGTCATGCAAAATTGACAGATTTTCGCTGGGAAATGACGGAGAAATTTCAGAGTTTAGGGAAAGCGGAGCTCGGCTACGTGGTTATTCCCCTAACCGTGGCTGTTGGGACACCCTGCGCTGCGCTTGTGTACATTTGTACGGCCGTTGACTCACCCCAGATTGTGACGGGAATTAGGTCAAAGTGTGTCCCAAATGCCGGCAAATTTGGAAATCAAGGAATTTTCCAACCAACTTCAAATTTTGCATGCTCCAAACTGTATATATTCCGCACTTGTCATGCAAAATTGACAGATTTTCGCTGGGAAATGACGGAGAAATTTCAGAGTTTAGGGAAAGCGGAGCTCGGCTACGTGGTTATTCCCCTAACCGTGGCTGTTGGGACACCCTGCGCTGCGCATGCGCTGGTGTACATTTGTACGGCCGTTGACTCACCCCAGATTGTGACGGGAATTAGGTCAAAGTGTGTCCCAAATGCCGGCAAATTTGGAAATCAAGGAATTTTCCAACCAACTTCAAATTTTGCATGTTCCAAACTGTATATATTCCGCACTTGTCATGCAAAATTGACAGATTTTCGCTGGGAAATGACGGAGAAATTTCAGAGTCTAGGGAAAGCGGAGCTCGGCTACGTGGTTATTCCCCTAACCGTGGCTGTTGGGACACCCTGCGCTCCGCTTGTGTACATTTGTACGGCCGTTGACTCACCCCAGATTGTGACGGGAATTAGGTCAAAGTGTGTCCCAAATGCCGGCAAATTTGGAAATCAAGGAATTTTCCAACCAACTTCAAATTTTGCATGCTCCAAACTGTATATATTCCGCACTTGTCATGCAAAATTGACAGATTTTCGCTGGGAGATGACGGAGAAATTTCAGAGTTTAGGGAAAGCGGAGCTCGGCTACGTGGTTATTCCCCTTACCGTGGCTGTTGGGACACCCTGCGCTGCGCTTGTGTACATTTGTACGGCCGTTGACTCACCCCAGATTGTGACGGGAATTAGGTCAAAGTGGGTCCCAAATGCCGGCAAATTTGGAAATCAAGGAATTTTCCAACCAACTTCAAATTTGGCATGCTCCAAACTGTATATATTCCGCACTTGTCATGCAAAATTGACAGATTTTCGCTGGGAAATGACGGAGAAATTTCAGAGTTTAGGGAAAGCGGAGCTCGGCTACGTGGTTATTCCCCTAACCGTGGCTGTTGGGACACCCTGCGCTGCGCTTGTGTACATTTGTACGGCCGTTGACTCACCCCAGATTGTGACGGGAATTAGGTCAAAGTGTGTCCCAAATGCCGGCAAATTTGGAAATCAAGGAATTTTCCAACCAACCTTCAAATTTTGCATGCTCCAAACTGTATATATTCCGCACTTGTCATGCAAAATTGACAGATTTTCGCTGGGAAATGACGGAGAAATTTCAGAGTTTAGGGAAAGCGGAGCTCGGCTACGTGGTTATTCCCCTAACCGTGGCTGTTGGGACACCCTGCGCTGCGCTGGTGTACATTTGTACGGCCGTTGACTCACCCCAGATTGTGACGGGAATTAGGTCAAAGTGTGTCCCAAATGCCGGCAAATTTGGAAATCAAGGAATTTTCCAACCAACTTCAAATTTTGCATGCTCCAAACTGTATATATTCCGCACTTGTCATGCAAAATTGACAGATTTTCGCTGGGAAATGACGGAGAAATTTCAGAGTTTAGGGAAAGCGGAGCTCGGCTACGTGGTTATTCCCCTAACCGTGGCTGTTGGGACACCCTGCGCTGCGCTTGTGTACATTTGTACGGCCGTTGACTCACCCCAGATTGTGACGGGAATTAGGTCAAAGTGTGTCCCAAATGCCGGCAAATTTGGAAATCAAGGAATTTTCCAACCAACTTCAAATTTTGCATGCTCCAAACTGTATATATTCCGAACTTGTCATGCAAAATTGACAGATTTTCGCTGGGAAATGACGGAGAAATTTCAGAGTTTAGGGAAAGCGGAGCTCGGCTACGTGGTTATTCCCCTAACCGTGGCTGTTGGGACACCCTGCGCTGCGCTGGTGTACATTTGTACGGCCGTTGACTCACCCCAGATTGTGACGGGAATTAGGTCAAAGTGTGTCCCAAATGCCGGCAAATTTGGAAATCAAGGAATTTTTCAACCAACTTCAAATTTTGCATGCTCCAAACTGTATATATTCCGCACTTGTCATGCAAAATTGACAGATTTTCGCTGGGAAATGACGGAGAAATTTCAGAGTTTAGGGAAAGCGGAGCTCGGCTACGTGGTTATTCCCCTTACCGTGGCTGTTGGGACACCCTGCGCTGCGCTGGTGTACATTTGTACGGCCGTTGACTCACCCCAGATTGTGACGGGAATTAGGTCAAAGTGTGTCCTAAATGCCGGCAAATTTGGAAATCAAGGAATTTTCCAACCAACTTCAAATTTTGCATGCTCCAAACTGTATATATTCCGCACTTGTCATGCAAAATTGACAGATTTTCGCTGGGAAATGACGGAGAAATTTCAGAGTTTAGGGAAAGCGGAGCTCGGCTACGTGGTTATTCCCCTAACCGTGGCTGTTGGGACACCCTGCGCTGCGCATGCGCTGGTGTACATTTGTACGGCCGTTGACTCACCCCAGATTGTGACGGGAATTAGGTCAAAGTGTGTCCCAAATGCCGGCAAATTTGGAAATCAAGGAATTTTCCAACCAACTTCAAATTTTGCATGCTCCAAACTGTATATATTCCGCACTTGTCATGCAAAATTGACAGATTTTCGCTGGGAAATGACGGAGAAATTTCAGAGTTTAGTGAAAGCGGAGCTCGGCTACGTGGTTATTCCCCTAACCGTGGCTGTTGGGACACCCTGCGCTGCGCATGCGCTGGTGTACATTTGTACGGCCGTTGACTCACCCCAGATTGTGACGGGAATTAGGTCAAAGTGTGTCCCAAATGCCGGCAAATTTGGAAATCAAGGAATTTTCCAACCAACTTCAAATTTTGCATGCTCCAAACTATATATATTCCGCACTTGTCATGCAAAATTGACAGATTTTCGCTGGGAAATGACGGAGAAATTTCAGAGTTTAGGGAAAGCGGAGCTCGGCTACGTGGTTATTCCCCTAACCGTGGCTGTTGGGACACCCTGCGCTGCGCTGGTGTACATTTGTACGGCCGTTGACTCACCCCAGATTGTGACGGGAATTAGGTCAAAGTGTGTCCCAAATGCCGGAAAATTTGGAAATCAAGGAATTTTCCAACCAACTTCAAATTTTGCATGCTCCAAACTGTATATATTCCGCACTTGTCATGCAAAATTGACAGATTTTCGCTGGGAAATGACGGAGAAATTTCAGAGTTTAGGGAAAGCGGAGCTCGGCTACGTGGTTATTCCCCTAACCGTGGCTGTTGGGACACCCTGCGCTGCGCATGCGCTGGTGTACATTTGTACGGCCGTTGACTCACCCCAGATTGTGACGGGAATTAGGTCAAAGTGTGTCCCAAATGCCGGCAAATTTGGAAATCAAGGAATTTTCCAACAAACTTCAAATTTTGCATGCTCCAAACTCTATATATTCCGCACTTGTCATGCAAAATTGACAGATTTTCGCTGGGAAATGACGGAGAAATTTCAGAGTTTAGGGAAAGCGGAGCTCGGCTACGTGGTTATTCCCCTAACCGTGGCTGTTGGGACACCCTGCGCTGCGCATGCGCTGGTGTACATTTGTACGGCCGTTGACTCACCCCAGATTGTGACGGGAATTAGGTCAAAGTGTGTCCCAAATGCCGGCAAATTTGGAAATCAAGGAATTTTCCAACCAACTTCAAATTTTGCATGCTCCAAACTGTATATATTCCGCACTTGTCATGCAAAATTGACAGATTTTCGCTGGGAAATGACGGAGAAATTTCAGAGTTTAGGGAAAGCGGAGCTCGGCTACGTGGTTATTCCCCTAACCGTGGCTGTTGGGACACCCTGCGCTGCGCATGCGCTGGTGTACATTTGTACGGCCGTTGACTCACCACAGATTGTGACGGGAATTAGGTCAAAGTGTGTCCCAAATGCCGGCAAATTTGGAAATCAAGGAATTTTCCAACCAACTTCAAATTTTGCATGCTCCAAACTCTATATATTCCGCACTTGTCATGCAAAATTGACAGATTTTCGCTGGGAAATGACGGAGAAATGTCAGAGTTTAGGGAAAGCGGAGCTCGGCTACGTGGTTATTCCCCTAACCGTGGCTGTTGGGACACCCTGCGCTGCGCTGGTGTACATTTGTACGGCCGTTGACTCACCCCAGATTGTGACGGGAATTAGGTCAAAGTGTGTTCCAAATGCCGGAAAATTTGGAAATCAAGGAATTTTCCAACCAACTTCAAATTTTGCATGCTCCAAACTGTATATATTCCGCACTTGTCATGCAAAATTGACAGATTTTCGCTAGGAAATTAACGGAGAAATTTCAGAGTTTAGGGAAAGCGGAGCTCGGCTACGTGGTTATTCCCCTAACCGTGGCTGTTGGGACACCCTGCGCTGCGCTGTTGTACATTTGTACGGCCGTTGACTCACCCCAGATTGTGACGGGAATTAGGTCAAAGTGTGTCCCAAATGCCGGCAAATTTGGAAATCAAGGAGTTTTCCAACCAACTTCAAATTTTGCATGCTCCAAACTGTATATATTTCGCACTTGTCATGCAAAATTGACAGATTTTCGCTGGGAAATTACGGAGAAATTTCAGAGTTTAGGGAAAGCGGAGCTCGGCTACGTGGTTATTCCCCTAACCGTGGCTGTTGGGACACCCTGCGCTGCGCTGGTGTACATTTGTACGGCCGTTGACTCACCCCAGATTGTGACGGGAATTAGGTCAAAGTGTGTCTCAAATGCCGGCAAATTTGGAAATCAAGGAATTTTCCAACCAACTTCAAATTTTGCATGCTCCAAACTGTATATATTCCGCACTTGTCATGCAAAATTGACAGATTTTCGCTGGGAAATGACGGAGAAATTTCAGAGTTTAGTGAAAGCGGAGCTCGGCTACGTGGTTATTCCCCTAACCGTGGCTGTTGGGACACCCTGCGCTGCGCATGCGCTGGTGTACATTTGTACGGCCGTTGACTCACCCCAGATTGTGACGGGAATTAGGTCAAAGTGTGTCCCAAATGCCGGCAAATTTGGAAATCAAGGAATTTTCCAACCAACTTCAAATTTTGCATGCTCCAAACTATATATATTCCGCACTTGTCATGCAAAATTGACAGATTTTCGCTGGGAAATGACGGAGAAATTTCAGAGTTTAGGGAAAGCGGAGCTCGGCTACGTGGTTATTCCCCTAACCGTGGCTGTCGGGACACCCTGCGCTGCGCTGGTGTACATTTGTACGGCCGTTGACTCACCCCAGATTGTGACGGGAATTAGGTCAAAGTGTGTCCCAAATGCCGGCAAATTTGGAAATCAAGGAATTTTCCAACCAACTTCAAATTTTGCATGCTCCAAACTGTATATATTCCGCACTTGTCATGCAAAATTGACAGATTTTCGCTGGGAAATGACGGAGAAATTTCAGAGTTTAGGGAAAGCGGAGCTCGGCTACGTGGTTATTCCCCTAACCGTGGCTGTTGGGACACCCTGCGCTGCGCATGCGCTGGTGTACATCTGTACGGCCGTTGACTCACCCCAGATTGTGACGGGAATTATGTCAAAGTGTGTCCCAAATGCCGGCAAATTTGGAAATCAAGGAATTTTCCAACCAACTTCAAATTTTGCATGCTCCAAACTCTATATATTCCGCACTTGTCATGCAAAATTGACAGATTTTCGCTGGGAAATGACGGAGAAATTTCAGAGTTTAGGGAAAGCGGAGCTCGGCTACGTGGTTATTCCCCTAACCGTGGCTGTTGGGACTCCCTGCGCTGCGCTGGTGTACATTTGTACGGCCGTTGACTCACCCCAGATTGTGACGGGAATTAGGTCAAAGTGTGTCCCAAATGCCGGACAAATTTGGAAATCAAGGAATTTTCCAACCAACTTCAAATTTTGCATGCTCCAAACTGTATATATTCCGCACTTGTCATGCAAAATTGACAGATTTTCGCTAGGAAATTACGGAGAAATTTCAGAGTTTAGGGAAAGCGGAGCTCGGCTACGTGGTTATTCCCCTAACCGTGGCTGTTGGGACACCCTGCGCTGCGCTGGTGTACATTTGTACGGCCGTTGACTCACCCCAGATTGTGACGGGAATTAAGTCAAAGTGTGTCTCAAATGCCGGCAAATTTTGAAATCAAGGAATTTTCCAACCAACTTCAAATTTTGCATGCTCCAAACTGTATATATTCCGCACTTGTCATGCAAAATTGACAGATTTTCGCTGGGAAATGACGGAGAATTTTCAGAGTTTAGGGAAAGCGGAGCTCGGATACGTGATTATTCCCCTAACCGTGGCTGTTGGGACACCCTGCGCTGCGCATGCGCTGGTGTACATTTGTACGGCCGTTGACTCACCCCAGATTGTGACGGGAATTAGGTCAAAGTGTGTCCCAAATGCCGGCAAATTTGGAAATCAAGGAATTTTCCAACCAACTTCAAATTTTGCATGCTCCAAACTGTATATATTCCGCACTTGTCATGCAAAATTGACAGATTTTCGCTGGGAAATGACGGAGAAATTTCAGAGTTTAGGGAAAGCGGAGCTCGGCTACGTGGTTATTCCCCTAACCGTGGCTGTTGGGACACCCTGCGCTGCGCTGGTGTACATTTGTACGGCCGTTGACTCACCCCAGATTGTGACGGGGATTAGGTCAAAGTGTGTCCCAAATGCCGGCAAATTTTGAAATCAAGGAATTTTCCAACCAACTTCAAATTTTGCATGCTCCAAACTGTATATATTCCGCACTTGTCATGCAAAATTGACAGATTTTCGCTGGGAAATGACGGAGAAATTTCAGAGTTTAGGGAAAGCGGAGCTCGGCTACGTGGTTATTCCCCTAACCGTGGCTGTTGGGACACCCTGCGCTGCGCATGCGCTGGTGTACATTTGTACGGCCGTTGACTCACCCCAGATTGTGACGGGAATTAGGTCAAAGTGTGTCCCAAATGCCGGCAAATTTGGAAATCAAGGAATTTTCCAACCAACTTCAAATTTTGCATGCTCCAAACTGTATATATTCCGCACTTGTCATGCAAAATTGACAGATTTTCGCTGGGAAATGACGGAGAAATTTCAGAGTTTAGGGAAAGCGGAGCTCGGCTACGTGGTTATTCCCCTAACCGTGGCTGTTGGGACACCCTGCGCTGCGCTGGTGTACATTTGTACGGCCGTTGACTCACCCCAGATTGTGACGGGAATTAGGTCAAAGTGTGTCCCAAATGCCGGCAAATTTGGAAATCAAGGAATTTTCCAACCAACTTCAAATTTTGCATGCTCCAAACTGTATATATTCCGCACTTGTCATGCAAAATTGACAGATTTTCGCTGGGAAATGACGGAGAAATTTCAGAGTTTAGGGAAAGCGGAGCTCGGCTACGTGGTTATTCCCCTAACCGTGGCTGTTGGGACACCCTGCGCTGCGCATGCGCTGGTGTACATTTGTACGGCCGTTGACTCACCCCAGATTGTGACGGGAATTAGGTCAAAGTGTGTCCCAAATGCCGGCAAATTTGGAAATCAAGGAATTTTCCAACCAACTTCAAATTTTCAATGCTCCAAACTGTATATATTCCGCACTTGTCATGCAAAATTGACAGATTTTCGCTGGGAAATGACGGAGAAATTTCAGAGTTTAGGGAAAGCGGAGCTCGGCTACGTGGTTATTCCCCTAACCGTGGCTGTTGGGACACCCTGCGCTGCGCATGCGCTGGTGTACATTTGTACGGCCGTTGACTCACCCCAGATTGTGACGGGAATTAGGTCAAAGTGTGTCCCAAATGCCGGCAAATTTGGAAATCAAGGAATTTTCCAACCAACTTCAAATTTTGCATGCTCCAAACTCTATATATTCCGCACTTGTCATGCAAAATTGACAGATTTTCGCTGGGAAATGACGGAGAAATTCTAGAGTTTAGGGAAAGCGGAGCTCGGCTACGTGGTTATTCCCCTAACTGTGGCTGTTGGGACACCCTGCGCTGCGCTGGTGTACATTTGTAAGGCCGTTGACTCACCCCAGATTGTGACGGGAATTAGGTCAAAGTGTGTCCCAAATGCCGGAAAATTTGGAAATCAAGGACTTTTCCAACCAACTTCAAATTTTGCATGCTACAAACTGTATATATTCCGCACTTGTCATGCAAAATTGACAGATTTTCGCTGGGAAATGACGGAGAAATTTCAGAGTTTAGGGAAAGCGGAGCTCGGCTACGTGGTTATTCCCCTAACCGTGGCTGTTGGGACACCCTGCGCTGCGCATGCGCTGGTGTACATTTGTACGGCCGTTGACTCACCCCAGATTGTGACGGGAATTAGGTCAAAGTGTGTCCCAAATGCCGGCAAATTTGGAAATCAAGGAATTTTCCAACCAACTTCAAATTGTGCATGCTCCAAACTCTATATATTCCGCACTTGTCATGCAAAATTGACAGATTTTCGCTGGGAAATGACGGAGAAATTTCAGAGTTTAGGGAAAGCGGAGCTCGGCTACGTGGTTATTCCCCTAACCGTGGCTGTTGGGACACCCTGCGCTGCGCTGGTGTACATTTGTACGGCCGTTGACTCACCCCAGATTGTGACGGGAATTAGGTCAAAGTGTGTCCCAAATGCCGGAAAATTTGGAAATCAAGGAATTTTCCAACCAACTTCAAATTTTGCATGCTACAAACTGTATATATTCCGCACTTGTCATGCAAAATTGACAGATTTTCGCTGGGAAATGACGGAGAAATTTCAGAGTTTAGGGAAAGCGGAGCTCGGCTACGTGGTTATTCCCCTAACCGTGGCTGTTGGGACACCCTGCGCTGCGCATGCGCTGGTGTACATTTGTACGGCCGTTGACTCACCCCAGATTGTGACGGGAATTAGGTCAAAGTGTGTCCCAAATGCCGGCAAATTTGGAAATCAAGGAATTTTCCAACCAACTTCAAATTGTGCATGCTCCAAACTCTATATATTCCGCACTTGTCATGCAAAATTGACAGATTTTCGCTGGGAAATGACGGAGAAATTTCAGAGTTTAGGGAAAGCGGAGCTCGGCTACGTGGTTATTCCCCTAACCGTGGCTGTTGGGACACCCTGCGCTGCGCTGGTGTACATTTGTACGGCCGTTGACTCACCCCAGATTGTGACGGGAATTAGGTCAAAGTGTGTCCCAAATGCCGGAAAATTTGGAAATCAAGGAATTTTCCAACCAACTTCAAATTTTGCATGCTCCAAACTGTATGTATTCCGCACTTGTCATGCAAAATTGACAGATTTTCGCTAGGAAATGACGGAGAAATTTCAGAGTTTAGGGAAAGCGGAGCTCGGCTACGTGGTTATTCCCCTAACCGTGGCTGTTGGGACACCCTGCGCTGCGCTGGTGTACATTTGTACGGCCGTTGACTCACCCCAGATTGTGACGGGAATTAGGTCAAAGTGTGTCCCAAATGCCGGCAAATTTGGAAATCAAGGAATTTTCCAACCAACTTCAAATTTTGCATGCTCCAAACTGTATATATTCCGCACTTGTCTTGCAAAATTGACAGATTTTCGCTGGGAAATGACGGAGAAATTTCAGAGTTTAGGGAAAGCGGAGCTCGGCTACGTGGTTATTCCCCTAACCGTGGCTGTTGGGACACCCTGCGCTGCGCTGGTGTACATTTGTACGGCCGTTGACTCACCCCAGATTGTGACGGGAATTAGGTCAAAGTGTGTCTCAAATGCCGGCAAATTTTTAAATCAAGGAATTTTCCAACCAACTTCAAATTTTGCATGCTCCAAACTGTATATATTCCGCACTTGTCATGCAAAATTGACAGATTTTCGCTGGGAAATGACGGAGAAATTTCAGAGTTTAGGGAAAGCGGAGCTCGGCTACGTGGTTATTCCCCTAACCGTGGCTGTTGGGACACCCTGCGCTGCGCATGCGCTGGTGTACATCTGTACGGCCGTTGACTCACCCCAGATTGTGACGGGAATTATGTCAAAGTGTGTCCCAAATGCCGGCAAATTTGGAAATCAAGGAATTTTCCAACCAACTTCAAATTTTGCATGCTCCAAACTCTATATATTCCGCACTTGTCATGCAAAATTGACAGATTTTCGCCGGGAAATGACGGAGAAATTTCAGAGTTTAGGGAAAGCGGAGCTCGGCTACGTGGTTATTCCCCTAACCGTGGCTGTTGGGACACCCTGCGCTGCGCTGGTGTACATTTGTACGGCCGTTGACTCACCCCAGATTGTGACGGGAATTAGGTCAAAGTGTGTCCCAAATGCCGGACAAATTTGGAAATCAAGGAATTTTCCAACCAACTTCAAATTTTGCATGCTCCAAACTGTATATATTCCGCACTTGTCATGCAAAATTGACAGATTTTCGCTAGGAAATTACGGAGAAATTTCAGAGTTTAGGGAAAGCGGAGCTCGGCTACGTGGTTATTCCCCTAACCGTGGCTGTTGGGACACCCTGCGCTGCGCTGGTGTACATTTGTACGGCCGTTGACTCACCCCAGATTGTGACGGGAATTAGGTCAAAGTGTGTCCCAAATGCCGGCAAATTTGGAAATCAAGGAATTTTCCAACCAACTTCAAATTTTGCATGCTCCAAACTGTATATATTCCGCACTTGTCATGCAAAATTGACAGATTTTCGCTGGGAAATGACGGAGAAATTTCAGAGTTTAGGGAAAGCGGAGCTCGGCTACGTGGTTATTCCCCTAACCGTGGCTGTTGGGACACCCTGCGCTGCGCTGGTGTACATTTGTACGGCCGTTGACTCACCCCAGATTGTGACGGGAATTAAGTCAAAGTGTGTCTCAAATGCCGGCAAATTTTGAAATCAAGGAATTTTCCAACCAACTTCAAATTTTGCATGCTCCAAACTGTATATATTCCGCACTTGTCATGCAAAATTGACAGATTTTCGCTGGGAAATGACGGAGAAATTTCAGAGTTTAGGGAAAGCGGAGCTCGGATACGTGGTTATTCCCCTAACCGTGGCTGTTGGGACACCCTGCGCTGCGCATGCGCTGGTGTACATTTGTACGGCCGTTGACTCACCCCAGATTGTGACGGGAATTAGGTCAAAGTGTGTCCCAAATGCCGGCAAATTTGGAAATCAAGGAATTTTCCAACCAACTTCAAATTTTGCATGCTCCAAACTGTATATATTCCGCACTTGTCATGCAAAATTGACAGATTTTCGCTGGGAAATGACGGAGAAATTTCAGAGTTTAGGGAAAGCGGAGCTCGGCTACGTGGTTATTCCCCTAACCGTGGCTGTTGGGACACCCTGCGCTGCGCTGGTGTACATTTGTACGGCCGTTGACTCACCCCAGATTGTGACGGGAATTAAGTCAAAGTGTGTCTCAAATGCCGGCAAATTTTGAAATCAAGGAATTTTCCAACCAACTTCAAATTTTGCATGCTCCAAACTGTATATATTCCGCACTTGTCATGCAAAATTGACAGATTTTCGCTGGGAAATGACGGAGAAATTTCAGAGTTTAGGGAAAGCGGAGCTCGGATACGTGGTTATTCCCCTAACCGTGGCTGTTGGGACACCCTGCGCTGCGCATGCGCTGGTGTACATTTGTACGGCCGTTGACTCACCCCAGATTGTGACGGGAATTAGGTCAAAGTGTGTCCCAAATGCCGGCAAATTTGGAAATCAAGGAATTTTCCAACCAACTTCAAATTTTGCATGCTCCAAACTGTATATATTCCGCACTTGTCATGCAAAATTGACAGATTTTCGCTGGGAAATGACGGAGAAATTTCAGAGTTTAGGGAAAGCGGAGCTCGGCTACGTGGTTATTCCCCTAACCGTGGCTGTTGGGACACCCTGCGCTGCGCTGGTGTACATTTGTACGGCCATTGACTCACCCCAGATTGTGACGGGAATTAGGTCAAAGTGTGTCCCAAATGCCGGCAAATTTTGAAATCAAGGAATTTTCCAACCAACTTCAAATTTTGCATGCTCCAAACTGTATATATTCCGCACTTGTCATGCAAAATTGACAGATTTTCGCTGGGAAATGACGGAGAAATTTCAGAGTTTAGGGAAAGCGGAGCTCGGCTACGTGGTTATTCCCCTAACCGTGGCTGTTGGGACACCCTGCGCTGCGCATGCGCTGGTGTACATTTGTACGGCCGTTGACTCACCCCAGATTGTGACGGGAATTAGGTCAAAGTGTGTCCCAAATGCCGGCAAATTTGGAAATCAAGGAATTTTCCAACCAACTTCAAATTTTGCATGCTCCAAACTGTATATATTCCGCACTTGTCATGCAAAATTGACAGATTTTCGCTGGGAAATGACGGAGAAATTTCAGAGTTTAGGGAAAGCGGAGCTCGGCTACGTGGTTATTCCCCTAACCGTGGCTGTTGGGACACCCTGCGCTGCGCTGGTGTACATTTGTACGGCCGTTTACCCCCCCCAGATTGTGACGGGAATTAGGTCAAAGTGTGTCCCAAATGCCGGCAAATTTGGAAATCAAGGAATTTTCCAACCAACTTCAAATTTTGCATGCTCCAAACTGTATATATTCCGCTCTTGTCATGCAAAATTGACAGATTTTCGCTTGGAAATGACGGAGAAATTTCAGAGTTTAGGGAAAGCGGAGCTCGGCTACGTGGTTATTCCCCTAACCGTGGCTGTTGGGACACCCTGCGCTGCGCTTGTGTACATTTGTACGGCCGTTGACTCACCCCAGATTGTGACGGGAATTAGGTCAAAGTGTGTCCCAAATGCCGGCAAATTTGGAAATCAAGGAATTTTCCAACCAACTTCAAATTTTGCATGCTCCAAACTGTATATATTCCGCACTTGTCATGCAAAATTGACAGATTTTCGCTGGGAAATGACGGAGAAATTTCAGAGTTTAGGGAAAGCGGAGCTCGGCTACGTGGTTATTCCCCTAACCGTGGCTGTTGGGACACCCTGCGCTGCGCATGCGCTGGTGTAAATTTGTACGGCCGTTGACTCACCCCAGATTGTGACGGGAATTAGGTCAAAGTGTGTCCCAAATGCCGGCAAATTTGGAAATCAAGGAATTTTCCAACCAACTTCAAATTTTCCATGCTCCAAACTGTATATATTCCGCACTTGTCATGCAAAATTGACAGATTTTCGCTGGGAAATGACGGAGAAATTTGAGAGTTTAGGGAAAGCGGGGCTCGGCTACGTGGTTATTCCCCTAACTGTGGCTGTTGGGACACCCTGCGCTGCGCTTGTGTACATTTGTACGGCCGTTGACTCACCCCAGATTGTGACGGGAATTAGGTCAAAGTGTGTCCCAAATGCCGGAAAATTTGGAAATCAAGGAATTTTCCAACCAACTTCAAATTTTGCATGCTCCAAACTGTATATATTCCGCACTTGTCATGCAAAATTGACAGATTTTCGCTGGGAAATGACGGAGAAATTTCAGAGTTTAGGGAAAGCGGAGCTCGGCTACGTGGTTATTCCCCTAACCGTAGCTGTTGGGACACCCTGCGCTGCGCATGCGCTGGTGTACATTTGTACGGCCGTTGACTCACCCCAGATTGTGACGGGAATTAGGTCAAAGTGTGTCCCAAATGCCGGCAAATTTGGAAATCAAGGAATTTTCCAACCAACTTCAAATTTTGCATGCTCCAAACTGTATATATTCCGCACTTGTCATGCAAAATTGACAGATTTTCGCTGGGAAATGACGGAGAAATTTCAGAGTTTAGGGAAAGCGGAGCTCGGCTACGTGGTTATTCCCCTAACCGTGGCTGTTGGGACACCCTGCGCTGCGCTGGTGTACATTTGTACGGCCGTTGACTCACCCCAGATTGTGACGGGAATTAGGTCAAAGTGTGTCCCAAATGCCGGCAAATTGGAAATCAAGGAATTTTCCAACCAACTTCAAATTTTGCATGCTCCAAACTGTATATATTCCGCACTTGTCATGCAAAATTGACAGATTTTCGCCGGGAAATGACGGAGAAATTTCAGAGTTTAGGGAAAGCGGAGCTCGGCTACGTGGTTATTCCCCTAACCGTGGCTGTTGGGACACCCTGCGCTGCGCATGCGCTGGTGTACATTTGTACGGCCGTTGACTCACCCCAGATTGTGACGGGAATTAGGTCAAAGTGTGTCCCAAATGCCGGCAAATTTGGAAACCAAGGAATTTTCCAACCAACTTCAAATTTTGCATGCTCCAAACTGTATATATTCCGCACTTGTCATGCAAAATTGACAGATTTTCGCTTGGAAATGACGGAGAAATTTCAGAGTTTAGGGAAATCGGAGCTCGGCTACGTGGTTATTCCCCTAACCGTGGCTGTTGGGACACCCTGCGCTGCGCTGGTGTACATTTGTACGGCCGTTGACTCACCCCAGATTGTGACGGGAATTAGGTCAAAGTGTGTCCCAAATGCCGGCAAATTTGGAAATCAAGGAATTTTTCAACCAACTTCAAATTTTGCATGCTCCAAACTGTATATATTCCGCACTTGTCATGCAAAATTGACAGATTTTCGCTGGGAAATGACGGAGAAATTTCAGAGTTTAGGGAAAGCGGAGCTCGGCTACGTGGTTATTCCCCTAACCGTGGCTGTTGGGACACCCTGCGCTGCGCTGGTGTACATTTGTACGGCCGTTGACTCACCCAGATTGTGACGGGAATTAGGTCAAAGTGTGTCCCAAATGCCGGCAAATTTGGAAATCAAGGAATTTTCCAACCAACTTCAAATTTTGCATGCTCCAAACTGTATATATTCCGCACTTGTCATGCAAAATTGACAGATTTTCGCTGGGAAATGACGGAGAAATTTCAGAGTTTAGGGAAAGCGGAGCTCGGCTACGTGGTTATTCCCCTAACCGTGGCTGTTGGGACACCCTGCGATGCGCTGGTGTACATTTGTACGGCCGTTGACTCACCCCAGATTGTGACGGGAATTAGGTCAAAGTGTGTCCCAAATGCCGGCAAATTTGGAAATCAAGGAATTTTCCAACCAACTTCAAATTGTGCATGCTCCAAACTGTATATATTCCGCACTTGTCATGCAAAATTGACAGATTTTCGCTGGGAAATGACGGAGAAATTTCAGAGTTTAGGGAAAGCGGAGCTCGGCTACGTGGTTATTCCCCTAACCGTGGCTGTTGGGACACCCTGCGCTGAGCTTGTGTACATTTGTACGGCCGTTGACTCACCCCAGATTGTGACGGGAATTAGGTCAAAGTGTGTCCCAAATGCCGGCAAATTTGGAAATCAACGATTTTTCCAACCAACTTCAAATTTTGCATGCTCCAAACTGTATATATTCCGCACTTGTCATGCAAAATTGACAGATTTTCGCTGGGAAATGACGGAGAAATTACAGAGTTTAGGGAAAGCGGAGCTCGGCTACGTGGTTATTCCCCTAACCGTGGCTGTTGGGACACCCTGCGCTGAGCTTGTGTACATTTGTACGGCCGTTGACTCACCCCAGATTGTGACGGGAATTAGGTCAAAGTGTGTCCCAAATGCCGGCAAATTTGGAAATCAAGGAATTTTCCAACCAACTTCAAATTTTGCATGCTCCAAACTGTATATATTCCGCACTTGTCATGCAAAATTGACAGATTTTCGCTGGGAAATGACGGAGAAATTTCAGAGTTTAGGGAAAGCGGAGCTCGGCTACGTGGTTATTCCCCTAACCGTGGCTGTTGGGACACCCTGCGATGCGCTGGTGTACATTTGTACGGCCGTTGACTCACCCCAGATTGTGACGGGAATTAGGTCAAAGTGTGTCCCAAATGCCGGCAAATTTGGAAATCAAGGAATTTTCCAACCAACTTCAAATTTTGCATGCTCCAAACTGTATATATTCCGCACTTGTCATGCAAAATTGACAGATTTTCGCCGGGAAATGACGGAGAAATTTCAGAGTTTAGGGAAAGCGGAGCTCGGCTACGTGGTTATTCCCCTAACCGTGGCTGTTGGGACACCCTGCGCTGCGCATGCGCTGGTGTACATTTGTACGGCCGTTGACTCACCCCAGATTGTGACGGGAATTAGGTCAAAGTGTGTCCCAAATGCCGGCAAATTTGGAAATCAAAGAATTTTCCAACCAACTTCAAATTTTGCATGCTCCAAACTGTATATATTCCGCACTTGTCATGCAAAATTGACAGATTTTCGCTTGGAAATGACGGAGAAATTTCAGAGTTTAGGGAAAGCGGAGCTCGGCTACGTGGTTATTCCCCTAACCGTGGCTGTTGGGACACCCTGCGCTGCGCTGGTGTACATTTGTACGGCCGTTGACTCACCCCAGATTGTGACGGGAATTAGGTCAAAGTGTGTCCCAAATGCCGGCAAATTTGGAAATCAAGGAATTTTTCAACCAACTTCAAATTTTGCATGCTCCAAACTGTATATATTCCGCACTTGTCATGCAAAATTGACAGATTTTCGCTGGGAAATGACGGAGAAATTTCAGAGTTTAGGGAAAGCGGAGCTCGGCTACGTGGTTATTCCCCTAACCGTGGCTGTTGGGACACCCTGCGCTGCGCTGGTGTACATTTGTACGGCCGTTGACTCACCCCAGATTGTGACGGGAATTAGGTCAAAGTGTGTCCCAAATGCCGGCAAATTTGGAAATCAAGGAATTTTCCAACCAACTTCAAATTTTGCATGCTCCAAACTGTATATATTCCGCACTTGTCATGCAAAATTGACAGATTTTCGCTGGGAAATGACGGAGAAATTTCAGAGTTTAGGGAAAGCGGAGCTCGGCTACGTGGTTATTCCCCTAACCGTGGCTGTTGGGACACCCTGCGATGCGCTGGTGTACATTTGTACGGCCGTTGACTCACCCCAGATTGTGACGGGAATTAGGTCAAAGTGTGTCCCAAATGCCGGCAAATTTGGAAATCAAGGAATTTTCCAACCAACTTCAAATTTTGCATGCTCCAAACTGTATATATTCCGCACTTGTCATGCAAAATTGACAGATTTTCGCTGGGAAATGACGGAGAAATTTCAGAGTTTAGGGAAAGCGGAGCTCGGCTACGTGGTTATTCCCCTAACCGTGGCTGTTGGGACACCCTGCGCTGAGCTTGTGTACATTTGTACGGCCGTTGACTCACCCCAGATTGTGACGGGAATTAGGTCAAAGTGTGTCCCAAATGCCGGCAAATTTGGAAATCAACGATTTTTCCAACCAACTTCAAATTTTGCATGCTCCAAACTGTATATATTCCGCACTTGTCATGCAAAATTGACAGATTTTCGCTGGGAAATGACGGAGAAATTTCAGAGTTTAGGGAAAGCGGAGCTCGGCTACGTGGTTATTCCCCTAACCGTGGCTGTTGGGACACCCTGCGCTGCGCTGGTGTACATTTGTACGGCCGTTGACTCACCCCAGATTGTGACGGGAATTAGGTCAAAGTGTGTCCCAAATGCCGGCAAATTTGGAAATCAAGGAATTTTCCAACCAACTTCAAATTTTGCATGCTCCAAACTGTATATATTCCGCACTTGTCATGCAAAATTGACAGATTTTCGCCGGGAAATGACGGAGAAATTTCAGAGTTTAGGGAAAGCGGAGCTCGGTTACGTGGTTATTCCCCTAACCGTGGCTGTTGGGACACCCTGCGCTGCGCATGCGCTGGTGTACATTTGTACGGCCGTTGACTCACCCCAGATTGTGACGGGAATTAGGTCAAAGTGTGTCCCAAATGCCGGCAAATTTGGAAATCAAGGAATTTTCCAACCAACTTCAAATTTTGCATGCTCCAAACTGTATATATTCCGCACTTGTCATGCAAAATTGACAGATTTTCGCTTGGAAATGACGGAGAAATTTCAGAGTTTAGGGAAAGCGGAGCTCGGCTACGTGGTTATTCCCCTAACCGTGGCTGTTGGGACACCCTGCGCTGAGCTTGTGTACATTTGTACGGCCGTTGACTCACCCCAGATTGTGACGGGAATTAGGTCAAAGTGTGTCCCAAATGCCGGCAAATTTGGAAATCAACGATTTTTCCAACCAACTTCAAATTTTGCATGCTCCAAACTGTATATATTCCGCACTTGTCATGCAAAATTGACAGATTTTCGCTGGGAAATGACGGAGAAATTTCAGAGTTTAGGGAAAGCGGAGCTCGGCTACGTGGTTATTCCCCTAACCGTGGCTGTTGGGACACCCTGCGCTGCGCTGGTGTACATTTGTACGGCCGTTGACTCACCCCAGATTGTGACGGGAATTAGGTCAAAGTGTGTCCCAAATGCCGGCAAATTTGGAAATCAAGGAATTTTCCAACCAACTTCAAATTTTGCATGCTCCAAACTGTATATATTCCGCACTTGTCATGCAAAATTGACAGATTTTCGCCGGGAAATGACGGAGAAATTTCAGAGTTTAGGGAAAGCGGAGCTCGGTTACGTGGTTATTCCCCTAACCGTGGCTGTTGGGACACCCTGCGCTGCGCATGCGCTGGTGTACATTTGTACGGCCGTTGACTCACCCCAGATTGTGACGGGAATTAGGTCAAAGTGTGTCCCAAATGCCGGCAAATTTGGAAATCAAGGAATTTTCCAACCAACTTCAAATTTTGCATGCTCCAAACTGTATATATTCCGCACTTGTCATGCAAAATTGACAGATTTTCGCTTGGAAATGACGGAGAAATTTCAGAGTTTAGGGAAAGCGGAGCTCGGCTACGTGGTTATTCCCCTAACCGTGGCTGTTGGGACACCCTGCGCTGCGCTGGTGTACATTTGTACGGCCGTTGACTCACCCCAGATTGTGACGGGAATTAGGTCAAAGTGTGTCCCAAATGCCGGCAAATTTGGAAATCAAGGAATTTTCCAACCAACTTCAAATTGTGCATGCTCCAAACTGTATATATTCCGCACTTGTCATGCAAAATTGACAGATTTTCGCTGGGAAATGACGGAGAAATTTCAGAGTTTAGGGAAAGCGGAGCTCGGCTACGTGGTTATTCCCCTAACCGTGGCTGTTGGGACACCCTGCGCTGCGCTGGTGTACATTTGTACGGCCGTTGACTCACCCCAGATTGTGACGGGAATTAGGTCAAAGTGTGTCCCAAATGCCGG
>JBBELK010001959.1:0-44386 GCA_037783545.1 Henricia sp. BOLD:AAB3569
CGACAGTCCGAAGTACTGAGCATGCGCACGAGTCAGGAGTACACCAAGGAGGTGTGTACAGACAGCCACAGGTTGCGGGAGCATCCAGGAAGCTCCAACCCCTTTTTTCCTAAACTCTGAAATTTCTCTGCCATTTCCCGGCGAAAGTCTGTCAATTTTTTAGGACAAGTGCGCAATATAGAGTGCTTGGAGCATGCAAAATTTGAAGTTCGTCGGAACATTTTTCGACCTCCAAATTTGCCGACGTTTGGACCACACTTTGACCAAAATCCCGTCCCAAACTGGGCCGTGTCAACGACAGTCCGAAGTACTGAGCACGCGCACGAGTCAGGAGTACACCAAAGAGGTGTGTACAGACAGCCACAGGTTGCGGGAGCATCCATGAAGCTCCAACCCCTTTTTTCCTAAACTCTGAAATTTCTCTGCCATTTCCCGGCGAAAGTCTGTCAATTTTTTAGGACAAGTGCGCAATATAGAGTGCTTGGAGCATGCAAAATTTGAAGTTCGTCGGAACATTTTTCGACCTCCAAATTTGCCGACGTTTGGACCACACTTTGACCAAAATCCCGTCCCAAACTGGGCCGTGTCAACGACAGTCCGAAGTACTGAGCATGCGCACGAGTCAGGAGTACACCAAAGAGGTGTGTACAGACAACCACAGGTTGCGGGAGCATCCAGGAAGCTCCAACCCCTTTTTTCCTAAACTCTGAAATTTCTCTGCCATTTCCCGGCGAAAGTCTGTCAATTTTTTAGGACAAGTGCGCAATATAGAGTGCTTGGAGCATGCAAAATTTGAAGTTCGTCGGAACATTTTTCGACCTCCAAATTTGCCGACGTTTGGACCACACTTTGACCAAAATCCCGTCCCAAACTGGGCCGTGTCAACGACAGTCCGAAGTACTGAGCATGCGCACGAGTCAGGAGTACACCAAAGAGGTGTGTACACACAGCCACAGGTTGCGGGAGCATCCAGGAAGCTCCAACCCCTTTTTTCCTAAACTCTGAAATTTCTCTGCCATTTCCCGGCGAAAGTCTGTCAATTTTTTAGGACAAGTGCGCAATATAGAGTGCTTGGAGCATGCAAAATTTGAAGTTCGTCGGAACATTTTTCGACCTCCAAATTTGCCGACGTTTGGACCACACTTTGATCAAAATCCCGTCCCAAACTGGGCCGTGTCAACGACAGTCCGAAGTACTGAGCATGCGCACGAGTCAGGAGTACACCAAGGAGGTGTGTACAGACAGCCACAGGTTGCGGGAGCATCCAGGAAGCTCCAACCCCTTTTTTCCTAAACTCTGAAATTTCTCTGCCATTTCCCGGCGAAAGTCTGTCAATTTTTTAGGACAAGTGCGCAATATAGAGTGCTTGGAGCATGCAAAATTTGAAGTTCGTCAGAACATTTTTCGACCTCCAAATTTGCCGACGTTTGGACCACACTTTGACCAAAATCCCGTCCAAACTGGGCCGTGTCAACGACAGTCCGAAGTACTGAGCATGCGCACGAGTCAGGAGTACACCAAAGAGGTGTGTACAGACAGCCACAGGTTGCGGGAGCATCCAGGAAGCTCCAACCCCTTTTTTCCTAAACTCTGAAATTTCTCTGCCATTTCCCGGCGAAAGTCTGTCAATTTTTTAGGACAAGTGCGCAATATAGAGTGCTTGGAGCATGCAAAATTTGAAGTTCGTCGGAACATTTTTCGACCTCCAAATTTGCCGACGTTTGGACCACACTTTGACCAAAATCCCGTCCCAAACTGGGCCGTGTCAACGACAGTCCGAAGTACTGAGCATGCGCACGAGTCAGGAGTACACCAAAGAGGTGTGTACAGACAGCCACAGGTTGCGGGAGCATCCAGGAAGCTCCAACCCCTTTTTTCCTAAACTCTGAAATTTATCTGCCATTTCCCGGCGAAAGTCTGTCAATTTTTTAGGACAAGTGCGCAATATAGAGTGCTTGGAGCATGCACAATTTGAAGTTCGTCGGAACATTTTTCGACCTCCAAATTTGCCGACGTTTGGACCACACTTTGATCAAAATCCCGTCCCAAACTGGGCCGTGTCAACGACAGTCCGAAGTACTGAGCATGCGCACGAGTCAGGAGTACACCAAGAGGTGTGTACAGACAGCCACAGGTTGCGGGAGCATCCAGGAAGCTCCAACCCCTTTTTTCCTAAACTCTGAAATTTCTCTGCTATTTCCCGGCGAAAGTCTGTCAATTTTTTAGGACAAGTGCGCAATATAGAGTGCTTGGAGCATGCAAAATTTGAAGTTCGTCGGAACATTTTTCGACCTCCAAATTTGCCGACGTTTGGACCACACTTTGACCAAAATCCCGTCCCAAACTGGGCCGTGTCAACGACAGTCCGAAGTACTGAGCACGCGCACGAGTCAGGAGTACACCAAAGAGGTGTGTACAGACAGCCACAGGTTGCGGGAGCATCCAGGAAGCTCCAACCCCTTTTTTCCTAAACTCTGAAATTTCTCTGCCATTTCCCGGCGAAAGTCTGTCAATTTTTTAGGACAAGTGCGCAATATAGAGTGCTTGGAGCATGCAAAATTTGAAGTTCGTCGGAACATTTTTCGACCTCCAAATTTGCCGACGTTTGGACCACACTTTGACCAAAATCCCGTCCCAAACTGGGCCGTGTCAACGACAGTCCGAAGTACTGAGCATGCGCACGAGTCAGGAGTACACCAAAGAGGTGTGTACAGACAACCACAGGTTGCGGGAGCATCCAGGAAGCTCCAACCCCTTTTTTCCTAAACTCTGAAATTTCTCTGCCATTTCCCGGCGAAAGTCTGTCAATTTTTTAGGACAAGTGCGCAATATAGAGTGCTTGGAGCATGCAAAATTTGAAGTTCGTCGGAACATTTTTCGACCTCCAAATTTGCCGACGTTTGGACCACACTTTGACCAAAATCCCGTCCCAAACTGGGCCGTGTCAACGACAGTCCGAAGTACTGAGCATGCGCACGAGTCAGGAGTACACCAAAGAGGTGTGTACACACAGCCACAGGTTGCGGGAGCATCCAGGAAGCTCCAACCCCTTTTTTCCTAAACTCTGAAATTTCTCTGCCATTTCCCGGCGAAAGTCTGTCAATTTTTTAGGACAAGTGCGCAATATAGAGTGCTTGGAGCATGCAAAATTTGAAGTTCGTCGGAACATTTTTCGACCTCCAAATTTGCCGACGTTTGGACCACACTTTGATCAAAATCCCGTCCCAAACTGGGCCGTGTCAACGACAGTCCGAAGTACTGAGCATGCGCACGAGTCAGGAGTACACCAAGGAGGTGTGTACAGACAGCCACAGGTTGCGGGAGCATCCAGGAAGCTCCAACCCCTTTTTTCCTAAACTCTGAAATTTCTCTGCCATTTCCCGGCGAAAGTCTGTCAATTTTTTAGGACAAGTGCGCAATATAGAGTGCTTGGAGCATGCACAATTTGAAGTTCGTCGGAACATTTTTCGACCTCCAAATTTGCCGACGTTTGGACCACACTTTGACCAAAATCCCGTCCCAAACTGGGCCGTGTCAACGACAGTCCGAAGTACTGAGCATGCGCACGAGTCAGGAGTACACCAAAGAGGTGTGTACAGACAGCCACAGGTTGCGGGAGCATCCAGGAAGCTCCAACCCCTTTTTTCCTAAACTCTGAAATTTCTCTGCCATTTCCCGGCGAAAGTCTGTCAATTTTTTAGGACAAGTGCGCAATATAGAGTGCTTGGAGCATGCAAAATTTGAAGTTCGTCGGAACATTTTTCGACCTCCAAATTTGCCGACGTTTGGACCACACTTTGACCAAAATCCCGTCCCAAACTGGGCCGTGTCAACGACAGTCCGAAGTACTGAGCATGCGCACGAGTCAGGAGTACACCAAAGAGGTGTGTACAGACAGCCACAGGTTGCGGGAGCATCCAGGAAGCTCCAACCCCTTTTTTCCTAAACTCTGAAATTTCTCTGCCATTTCCCGGCGAAAGTCTGTCAATTTTTTAGGACAAGTGCGCAATATAGAGTGCTTGGAGCATGCACAATTTGAAGTTCGTCGGAACATTTTTCGACCTCCAAATTTGCCGACGTTTGGACCACACTTTGACCAAAATCCCGTCCCAAACTGGGCCGTGTCAACGACAGTCCGAAGTACTGAGCATGCGCACGAGTCAGGAGTACACCAAAGAGGTGTGTACAGACAGCCACAGGTTGCGGGAGCATCCAGGAAGCTCCAACCCCTTTTTTCATAAACTCTGAAATTTCTCTGCCATTTCCCGGCGAAAGTCTGTCAATTTTTTAGGACAAGTGCGCAATATAGAGTGCTTGGAGCATGCAAAATTTGAAGTTCGTCGGAACATTTTTCGACCTCCAAATTTGCCGTCGTTTGGACCACACTTTGACCAAAATCCCGTCCCAAACTGGGCCGTGTCAACGACAGTCCGAAGTACTGAGCATGCGCACGAGTCAGGAGTACACCAAAGAGGTGTGTACAGACAGCCACAGGTTGCGGGAGCATCCAGGAAGCTCCAACCCCTTTTTTCCTAAACTCTGAAATTTCTCTGCCATTTCCCGGCGAAAGTCTGTCAATTTTTTAGGACAAGTGCGCAATATAGAGTGCTTGGAGCATGCAAAATTTGAAGTTCGTCGGAACATTTTTCGACCTCCAAATTTGCCGACGTTTGGACCACACTTTGACCAAAATCCCGTCCCAAACTGGGCCGTGTCAACGACAGTCCGAAGTACTGAGCATGCGCACGAGTCAGGAGTACACCAAAGAGGTGTGTACAGACAGCCACAGGTTGCGGGAGCATCCAGGAAGCTCCAACCCCTTTTTTCCTAAACTCTGAAATTTCTCTGCCATTTCCCGGCGAAAGTCTGTCAATGTTTTAGGACAAGTGCGCAATATAGAGTGCTTGGAGCATGCAAAATTTGAAGTTCGTCCGAACATTTTTTGACCTCCAAATTTGCCGACGTTTGGACCACAGTTTGACCAAAATCCCGTCCCAAACTGGGCCGTGTCAACGACAGTCCGAAGTACTGAGCATGCGCACGAGTCAGGAGTACACCAAAGAGGTGTGTACAGACAGCCACAGGTTGCGGGAGCATCCAGGAAGCTCCAACCCCTTTTTTCCTAAACTCTGAAATTTCTCTGCCATTTCCCGGCGAAAGTCTGTCAATTTTTTAGGACAAGTGCGCAATATAGAGTGCTTGGAGCATGCAAAATTTGAAGTTCGTCGGAACATTTTTCGACCTCCAAATTTGCCGACGTTTGGACCACACTTTGACCAAAATCCCGTCCCAAACTGGGCCGTGTCAACGACAGTCCGAAGTACTGAGCATGCGCACGAGTCAGGAGTACACCAAAGAGGTGTGTACAGACAGCCACAGGTTGCGGGAGCATCCAGGAAGCTCCAACCCCTTTTTTCCTAAACTCTGAAATTTCTCTGCCATTTCCCGGCGAAAGTCTGTCAATTTTTTAGGACAAGTGCGCAATAGCAAATTTGAAGTTCGTCGGAACATTTTTCGACCTCCAAATTTGCCGACGTTTGGACCACACTTTGACCAAAATCCCGTCCCAAACTGGGCCGTGTCAACGACAGTCCGAAGTACTGAGCATGCGCACGAGTCAGGAGTACACCAAAGAGGTGTGTACAGACAGCCACAGGTTGCGGGAGCATCCAGGAAGCTCCAACCCCTTTTTTCCTAAACTCTGAAATTTCTCTGCCATTTCCGGGCGAAAGTCTGTCAATTTTTTAGGACAAGTGCGCAATATAGAGTGCTTGGAGCATGCAAAATTTGAAGTTCGTCGGAACATTTTTCGACCTCCAAATTTGCCGACGTTTGGACCACACTTTGACCAAAATCCCGTCCCAAACTGGGCCGTGTCAACGACAGTCCGAAGTACTGAGCATGCGCACGAGTCAGGAGTACACCAAAGAGGTGTGTACAGACAGCCACAGGTTGCGGGAGCATCCATGAAGCTCCAACCCCTTTTTTCCTAAACTCTGAAATTTCTCTGCCATTTCCCGGCGAAAGTCTGTCAATTGTTTAGGACAAGTGCGCAATATAGAGTGCTTGGAGCATGCAAAATTTGAAGTTCGTCGGAACATTTTTCGACCTCCAAATTTGCCGACGTTTGGACCACACTTTGACCAAAATCCCGTCCCAAACTGGGCCGTGTCAACGACAGTCCGAAGTACTGAGCATGCGCACGAGTCAGGAGTACACCAAAGAGGTGTGTACAGACAGCCACAGGTTGCGGGAGCATCCAGGAAGCTCCATCCCCTTTTTTCCTAAACTCTGAAATTTCTCTGCCATTTCCCGGCGAAAGTCTGTCAATTTTTTAGGACAAGTGCGCAATATAGAGTGCTTGGAGCATGCAAAATTTGAAGTTCGTCGGAACATTTTTTGACCTCCAAATTTGCCGACGTTTGGACCACAGTTTGACCAAAATCCCGTCCCAAACTGGGCCGTGTCAACGACAGTCCGAAGTACTGAGCATGCGCACGAGTCAGGAGTACACCAAAGAGGTGTGTACAGACAGCCACAGGTTGCGGGAGCATCCAGGAAGCTCCAACCCCTTTTTTCCTAAACTCTGAAATTTCTCTGCCATTTCCCGGCGAAAGTCTGTCAATTTTTTAGGACAAGTGCGCAATACAAATTTGAAGTTCGTCGGAACATTTTTCGACCTCCAAATTTGCCGACGTTTGGACCACACTTTGACCAAAATCCCGTCCCAAACTGGGCCGTGTCAACGACAGTCCGAAGTACTGAGCATGCGCACGAGTCAGGAGTACACCAAAGAGGTGTGTACAGACAGCCACAGGTTGCGGGAGCATCCAGGAAGCTCCAACCCCTTTTTTCCTAAACTCTGAAATTTCTCTGCCATTTCCGGGCGAAAGTCTGTCAATTTTTTAGGACAAGTGCGCAATATAGAGTGCTTGGAGCATGCAAAATTTGAAGTTCGTCGGAACATTTTTCGACCTCCAAATTTGCCGACGTTTGGACCACACTTTGACCAAAATCCCGTCCCAAACTGGGCCGTGTCAACGACAGTCCGAAGTACTGAGCATGCGCACGAGTCAGGAGTACACCAAAGAGGTGTGTACAGACAGCCACAGGTTGCGGGAGCATCCAGGAAGCTCCAACCCATTTTTTCATAAACTTTGAAATTTCTCTGCCATTTCCCGGCGAAAGTCTGTCAATTTGTTAGGACAAGTGCGCAATATAGAGTGCTTGGAGCATGCAAAATTTGAAGTTCGTCGGAACATTTTTCGACCTCCAAATTTGCCGACGTTTGGACCACACTTTGACCAAAATCCCGTCCCAAACTGGGCCGTGTCAACGACAGTCCGAAGTACTGAGCATGCGCACGAGTCAGGAGTACACCAAAGAGGTGTGTACAGACAGCCACAGGTTTCGGGAGCATCCAGGAAGCTCCAACCCCTTTTTTCCTAAACTCTGAAATTTCTCTGCCATTTCCGGCGAAAGTCTGTCAATTTTTTAGGACAAGTGCGCAATATAGAGTGCTTGGAGCATGCAAAATTTGAAGTTCGTCGGAACATTTTTCGACCTCCAAATTTGCCGACGTTTGGACCACACTTTGACCAAAATCCCGTCCCAAACTGGGCCGTGTCAACGACAGTCCGAAGTACTGAGCATGCGCACGAGTCAGGAGTACACCAAAGAGGTGTGTACAGACAGCCACAGGTTGCGGGAGCATCCAGGAAGCTCCAACCCCTTTTTTCCTAAACTCTGAAATTTCTCTGCCATTTCCCGGCGAAAGTCTGTCAATTTTTTAGGACAAGTGCGCAATATAGAGTGCTTGGAGCATGCACAATTTGAAGTTCGTCGGAACATTTTTCGACCTCCAAATTTGCCGACGTTTGGACCACACTTTGACCAAAATCCCGTCCCAAACTGGGCCGTGTCAACGACAGTCCGAAGTACTGAGCATGCGCACGAGTCAGGAGTACACCAAAGAGGTGTGTACAGACAGCCACAGGTTGCGGGAGCATCCAGGAAGCTCCAACCCCTTTTTTCATAAACTCTGAAATTTCTCTGCCATTTCCCGGCGGAAGTCTGTAAATTTTTTAGGACAAGTGCGCAATATAGAGTGCTTGGAGCATGCAAAATTTGAAGTTCGTCGGAACATTTTTCGACCTCCAAATTTGCCGACGTTTGGACCACACTTTGACCAAAATCCCGTCCCAAACTGGGCCGTGTCAACGACAGTCCGAAGTACTGAGCATGCGCACGAGTCAGGAGTACACCAAAGAGGTGTGTACAGACAGCCACAGGTTGCGGGAGCATCCAGGAAGCTCCAACCCCTTTTTTCCTAAACTCTGAAATTTCTCTGCCATTTCCCGGCGAAAGTCTGTCAATTTGTTAGGACAAGTGCGCAATATAGAGTGCTTGGAGCATGCAAAATTTGAAGTTCGTCGGAACATTTTTCGACCTCCAAATTTGCCGACGTTTGGACCACACTTTGACCAAAATCCCGTCCCAAACTGGGCCGTGTCAACGACAGTCCGAAGTACTGAGCATGCGCACGAGTCAGGAGTACACCAAAGAGGTGTGTACAGACAGCCACAGGTTGCGGGAGCATCCAGGAAGCTCCAACCCCTTTTTTCCTAAACTCTGAAATTTCTCTGCCATTTCCCGGCGAAAGTCTGTCAATTTTTTAGGACAAGTGCGCAATATAGAGTGCTTGGAGCATGCAAAATTTGAAGTTCGTCGGAACATTTTTCGACCTCCAAATTTGCCGACGTTTGGACCACACTTTGACCAAAATCCCGTCCCAAACTGGGCCGTGTCAACGACAGTCCGAAGTACTGAGCATGCGCACGAGTCAGGAGTACACCAAAGAGGTGTGTACAGACAGCCACAGGTTGCGGGAGCATCCAGGAAGCTCCAACCCCTTTTTTCCTAAACTCTGAAATTTCTCTGCCATTTCCCGGCGAAAGTCTGTCAATTTTTTAGGACAAGTGCGCAATATAGAGTGCTTGGAGCATGCAACATTTGAAGTTCGTCGGAACATTTTTCGACCTCCAAATTTGCCGACGTTTGGACCACACTTTGACCAAAATCCCGTCCCAAACTGGGCCGTGTCAACGACAGTCCGAAGTACTGAGCATGCGCACGAGTCAGGAGTACACCAAAGAGGTGTGTACAGACAGCCACAGGTTGCGGGAGCATCCAGGAAGCTCCAACCCCTTTTTTCCTAAACTCTGAAATTTCTCTGCCATTTCCCGGCGAAAGTCTGTCAATTTTTTAGGACAAGTGCGCAATATAGAGTGCTTGGAGCATGCACAATTTGAAGTTCGTCGGAACATTTTTCGACCTCCAAATTTGCCGACGTTTGGACCACACTTTGACCAAAATCCCGTCCCAAACTGGGCCGTGTCAACGACAGTCCGAAGTACTGAGCATGCGCACGAGTCAGGAGTACACCAAAGAGGTGTGTACAGACAGCCACAGGTTGCGGGAGCATCCAGGAAGCTCCAACCCCTTTTTTCATAAACTCTGAAATTTCTCTGCCATTTCCCGGCGGAAGTCTGTCAATTTTTTAGGACAAGTGCGCAATATAGAGTGCTTGGAGCATGCAAAATTTGAAGTTCGTCGGAACATTTTTCGACCTCCAAATTTGCCGTCGTTTGGACCACACTTTGACCAAAATCCCGTCCCAAACTGGGCCGTGTCAACGACAGTCCGAAGTACTGAGCATGCGCACGAGTCAGGAGTACACCAAAGAGGTGTGTACAGACAGCCACAGGTTGCGGGAGCATCCAGGAAGCTCCAACCCCTTTTTTCCTAAACTCTGAAATTTCTCTGCCATTTCCCGGCGAAAGTCTGTCAATTTTTTAGGACAAGTGCGCAATATAGAGTGCTTGGAGCATGCAAAATTTGAAGTTCGTCGGAACATTTTTCGACCTCCAAATTTGCCGACGTTTGGACCACACTTTGACCAAAATCCCGTCCCAAACTGGGCCGTGTCAACGACAGTCCGAAGTACTGAGCATGCGCACGAGTCAGGAGTACACCAAAGAGGTGTGTACAGACAGCCACAGGTTGCGGGAGCATCCAGGAAGCTCCAACCCCTTTTTTCCTAAACTCTGAAATTTCTCTGCCATTTCCCGGCGAAAGTCTGTCAATTTTTTAGGACAAGTGCGCAATATAGAGTGCTTGGAGCATGCAAAATTTGAAGTTCGTCCGAACATTTTTTGACCTCCAAATTTGCCGACGTTTGGACCACAGTTTGACCAAAATCCCGTCCCAAACTGGGCCGTGTCAACGACAGTCCGAAGTACTGAGCATGCGCACGAGTCAGGAGTACACCAAAGAGGTGTGTACAGACAGCCACAGGTTGCGGGAGCATCCAGGAAGCTCCAACCCCTTTTTTCCTAAACTCTGAAATTTCTCTGCCATTTCCCGGCGAAAGTCTGTCAATTTTTTAGGACAAGTGCGCAATATAGAGTGCTTGGAGCATGCAAAATTTGAAGTTCGTCGGAACATTTTTCGACCTCCAAATTTGCCGACGTTTGGACCACACTTTGACCAAAATCCCGTCCCAAACTGGGCCGTGTCAACGACAGTCCGAAGTACTGAGCATGCGCACGAGTCAGGAGTACACCAAAGAGGTGTGTACAGACAGCCACAGGTTGCGGGAGCATCCAGGAAGCTCCAACCCCTTTTTTCCTAAACTCTGAAATTTCTCTGCCATTTCCCGGCGAAAGTCTGTAAATTTTTTAGGACAAGTGCGCAATACAGAGTGCTTGGAGCATGCAAAATTTGAAGTTCGTCGGAACATTTTTCGACCTCCAAATTTGCCGACGTTTGGACCACACTTTGACCAAAATCCCGTCCCAAACTGGGCCGTGTCAACGACAGTCCGAAGTACTGAGCATGCGCACGAGTCAGGAGTACACCAAAGAGGTGTGTACAGACAGCCACAGGTTGCGGGAGCATCCAGGAAGCTCCAACCCCTTTTTTCCTAAACTCTGAAATTTCTCTGCCATTTCCCGGCGAAAGTCTGTCAATTTTTTAGGACAAGTGCGCAATATAGAGTGCTTGGAGCATGCAAAATTTGAAGTTCGTCGGAACATTTTTCGACCTCCAAATTTGCCGACGTTTGGACCACACTTTGACCAAAATCCCGTCCCAAACTGGGCCGTGTCAACGACAGTCCGAAGTACTGAGCATGCGCACGAGTCAGGAGTACACCAAAGAGGTGTGTACAGACAGCCACAGGTTGCGGGAGCATCCAGGAAGCTCCAACCCCTTTTTTCCTAAACTCTGAAATTTCTCTGCCATTTCCCGGTGAAAGTCTGTCAATTTTTTAGGACAAGTGCGCAATATAGAGTGCTTGGAGCATGCAAAATTTGAAGTTCGTCGGAACATTTTTCGACCTCCAAATTTGCCGACGTTTGGACCACACTTTGACCAAAATCCCGTCCCAAACTGGGCCGTGTCAACGACAGTCCGAAGTACTGAGCATGCGCACGAGTCAGGAGTGCACCAAAGAGGTGTGTACAGACAGCCACAGGTTGCGGGAGCATCCAGGAAGCTCCAACCCCTTTTTTCCTAAACTCTGAAATTTCTCTGCCATTTCCCGGCGAAAGTCTGTCAATTTTTTAGGACAAGTGCGCAATATAGAGTGCTTGGAGCATGCAAAATTTGAAGTTCGTCGGAACATTTTTCGACCTCCAAATTTGCCGACGTTTGGACCACACTTTGACCAAAATCCCGTCCCAAACTGGGCCGTGTCAACGACAGTCCGAAGTACTGAGCATGCGCACGAGTCAGGAGTACACCAAAGAGGTGTGTACAGACAGCCACAGGTTGCGGGAGCATCCAGGAAGCTCCAACCCCTTTTTTCCTAAACTCTGAAATTTCTCTGCCATTTCCCGGCGAAAGTCTGTCAATTTTTTAGGACAAGTGCGCAATATAGAGTGCTTGGAGCATGCAAAATTTGAAGTTCGTCGGAACATTTTTCGACCTCCAAATTTGCCGACGTTTGGACCACACTTTGACCAAAATCCCGTCCCAAACTGGGCCGTGTCAACGACAGTCCGAAGTACTGAGCATGCGCACGAGTCAGGAGTACACCAAAGAGGTGTGTACAGACAGCCACAGGTTGCGGGAGCATCCAGGAAGCTCCAACCCCTTTTTTCCTAAACTCTGATATTTCTCTGCCATTTCCCGGCGAAAGTCTGTCAATTTTTTAGGACAAGTGCGCAATATAGAGTGCTTGGAGCATGCAAAATTTGAAGTTCGTCGGAACATTTTTCGACCTCCAAATTTGCCGACGTTTGGACCACACTTTGACCAAAATCCCGTCCCAAACTGGGCCGTGTCAACGACAGTCCGAAGTACTGAGCATGCGCACGAGTCAGGAGTACACCAAAGAGGTTTGTACAGACAGCCACAGGTTGCGGGAGCATCCAGGAAGCTCCAACCCCTTTTTTCCTAAACTCTGAAATTTCTCTGCCATTTCCCGGCGAAAGTCTGTCAATTTTTTAGGACAAGTGCGCAATATAGAGTGCTTGGAGCATGCAAAATTTGAAGTTCGTCGGAAAATTTTTCGACCTCCAAATTTGCCGACGTTTGGACCACACTTTGACCAAAATCCCGTCCCAAACTGGGCCGTGTCAACGACAGTCCGAAGTACTGAGCATGCGCACGAGTCAGGAGTACACCAAAGAGGTGTGTACAGACAGCCACAGGTTGCGGGAGCATCCATGAAGCTCCAACCCCTTTTTTCCTAAACTCTGAAATTTCTCTGCCATTTCCCGGTGAAAGTCTGTCAATTTTTTAGGACAAGTGCGCAATATAGAGTGCTTGGAGCATGCAAAATTTGAAGTTCGTCGGAACATTTTTCGACCTCCAAATTTGCCGACGTTTGGACCACACTTTGACCAAAATCCCGTCCCAAACTTGGCCGTGTCAACGACAGTCCGAAGTACTGAGCATGCGCACGAGTCAGGAGTGCACCAAAGAGGTGTGTACAGACAGCCACAGGTTGCGGGAGCATCCAGGAAGCTCCAACCCCTTTTTTCCTAAACTCTGAAATTTCTCTGCCATTTCCCGGCGAAAGTCTGTCAATTTTTTAGGACAAGTGCGCAATATAGAGTGCTTGGAGCATGCAAAATTTGAAGTTCGTCGGAACATTTTTCGACCTCCAAATTTGCCGACGTTTGGACCACACTTTGACCAAAATCCCGTCCTAAACTGGGCCGTGTCAACGACAGTCCGAAGTACTGAGCATGCGCACGAGTCAGGAGTACACCAAAGAGGTGTGTACAGACAGCCACAGGTTGCGGGAGCATCCAGGAAGCTCCAACCCCTTTTTTCCTAAACTCTGAAATTTATCTGCCATTTCCCGGCGAAAGTCTGTCAATTTTTTAGGACAAGTGCGCAATATAGAGTGCTTGGAGCATGCAAAATTTGAAGTTCGTCGGAACATTTTTCGACCTCCAAATTTGCCGACGTTTGGACCACACTTTGACCAAAATCCCGTACCAAACTGGGCCGTGTCAACGACAGTCCGAAGTACTGAGCATGCGCACGAGTCAGGAGTACACCAAAGAGGTGTGTACAGACAGCCACAGGTTGCGGGAGCATCCAGGAAGCTCCAACCCCTTTTTTCCTAAACTCTGAAATTTCTCTGCCATTTCCCGGCGAAAGTCTGTCAATTTTTTAGGACAAGTGCGCAATATAGAGTGCTTGGAGCATGCAAAATTTGAAGTTCGTCGGAACATTTTTCGACCTCCAAATTTGCCGACGTTTGGACCACACTTTGACCAAAATCCCGTCCCAAACTGGGCCGTGTCAACGACAGTCCGAAGTACTGAGCATGCGCACGAGTCAGGAGTACACCAAAGAGGTGTGTACAGACAGCCACAGGTTGCGGGAGCATCCAGGAAGCTCCAACCCCTTTTTTCCTAAACTCTGAAATTTCTCTGCCATTTCCCGGCTAAAGTCTGTCAATTTTTTAGGACAAGTGCGCAATATAGAGTGCTTGGAGCATGCAAAATTTGAAGTTCGTCGGAACATTTTTCGACCTCCAAATTTGCCGACGTTTGGACCACACTTTGACCAAAATCCCGTCCCAAACTGGGCCGTGTCAACGACAGTCCGAAGTACTGAGCATGCGCACGAGTCAGGAGTACACCAAAGAGGTGTGTACAGACAGCCACAGGTTGCGGGAGCATCCAGGAAGCTCCAACCCCTTTTTTCCTAAACTCTGAAATTTCTCTGCCATTTCCCGGCGAAAGTCTGTCCATTTTTTAGGACAAGTGCGCAATATAGAGTGCTTGGAGCATGCAAAATTTGAAGTTCGTCGGAACATTTTTCGACCTCCAAATTTGCCGACGTTTGGACCACACTTTGACAAAAATCCCGTCCCAAACTGGGCCGTGTCAACGACAGTCCGAAGTACTGAGCATGCGCACGAGTCAGGAGTACACCAAAGAGGTGTGTACAGACAGCCACAGGTTGCGGGAGCATCCAGGAAGCTCCAACCCCTTTTTTCCTAAACTCTGAAATTTCTCTGCCATTTCCCAGGGAAAGTCTGTAATTTTTTTAGGACAAGTGCGCAATATAGAGTGCTTGGAGCATGCAAAATTTGAAGTTCGTCGGAACATTTTTCGACCTCCAAATTTGCCGACGTTTGGACCACACTTTGACCAAAATCCCGTCCCAAACTGGGCCGTGTCAACGACAGTCCGAAGTACTGAGCATGCGCACGAGTCAGGAGTGCACCAAAGAGGTGTGTACAGACAGCCACAGGTTGCGGGAGCATCCAGGAAGCTCCAACCCCTTTTTTCCTAAACTCTGAAATTTCTCTGCCATTTCCCGGCGAAAGTCTGTAAATTTTTTAGGACAAGTGCGCAATACAGAGTGCTTGGAGCATGCAAAATTTGAAGTTCGTCGGAACATTTTTCGACCTCCAAATTTGCCGACGTTTGGACCACACTTTGACCAAAATCCCGTCCCAAACTGGGCCGTGTCAACGACAGTCCGAAGTACTGAGCATGCGCACGAGTCAGGAGTACACCAAAGAGGTGTGTACAGACAGCCACAGGTTGCGGGAGCATCCAGGAAGTTCCAACCCCTTTTTTTCCTAAACTCTGAAATTTCTCTGCCATTTCCCGGCGAAAGTCTGTCAATTTTTTAGGACAAGTGCGCAATATAGAGTGCTTGGAGCATGCAAAATTTGAAGTTCGTCGGAACATTTTTCGACCTCCAAATTTGCCGACGTTTGGACCACACTTTGACCAAAATCCCGTCCCAAACTGGGCCGTGTCAACGACAGTCCGAAGTACTGAGCATGCGCACGAGTCAGGAGTACACCAAAGAGGTGTGTACAGACAGCCACAGGTTGCGGGAGCATCCAGGAAGCTCCAACCCCTTTTTCCCTAAACTCTGAAATTTCTCTGCCATTTCCCGGTGAAAGTCTGTCAATTTTTTAGGACAAGTGCGCAATATAGAGTGCTTGGAGCATGCAAAATTTGAAGTTCGTCGGAACATTTTTCGACCTCCAAATTTGCCGACGTTTGGACCACACTTTGACCAAAATCCCGTCCCAAACTGGGCCGTGTCAACGACAGTCCGAAGTACTGAGCATGCGCACGAGTCAGGAGTGCACCAAAGAGGTGTGTACAGACAGCCACAGGTTGCGGGAGCATCCAGGAAGCTCCAACCCCTTTTTTCCTAAACTCTGAAATTTCTCTGCCATTTCCCGGCGAAAGTCTGTCAATTTTTTAGGACAAGTGCGCAATATAGAGTGCAATATAGAGTGCATGCAAAATTTGAAGTTCGTCGGAACATTTTTCGACCTCCAAATTTGCCGACGTTTGGACCACACTTTGACCAAAATCCCGTCCCAAACTGGGCCGTGTCAACGACAGTCCGAAGTACTGAGCATGCGCACGAGTCAGGAGTACACCAAAGAGGTTTGTACAGACAGCCACAGGTTGCGGGAGCATCCAGGAAGCTCCAACCCCTTTTTTCCTAAACTCTGAAATTTCTCTGCCATTTCCCGGCGAAAGTCTGTCAATTTTTTAGGACAAGTGCGCAATATAGAGTGCTTGGAGCATGCAAAATTTGAAGTTCGTCGGAACATTTTTCGACCTCCAAATTTGCCGACGTTTGGACCACACTTTGACCAAAATCCCGTCCCAAACTGGGCCGTGTCAACGACAGTCCGAAGTACTGAGCATGCGCACGAGTCAGGAGTACACCAAAGAGGTGTGTACAGACAGCCACAGGTTGCGGGAGCATCCAGGAAGCTCCAACCCCTTTTTTCCTAAACTCTGAAATTTCTCTGCCATTTCCCGGTGAAAGTCTGTCAATTTTTTAGGACAAGTGCGCAATATAGAGTGCTTGGAGCATGCAAAATTTGAAGTTCGTCGGAACATTTTTCGACCTCCAAATTTGCCGACGTTTGGACCACACTTTGACCAAAATCCCGTCCCAAACTTGGCCGTGTCAACGACAGTCCGAAGTACTGAGCATGCGCACGAGTCAGGAGTGCACCAAAGAGGTGTGTACAGACAGCCACAGGTTGCGGGAGCATCCAGGAAGCTCCAACCCCTTTTTTCCTAAACTCTGAAATTTCTCTGCCATTTCCCGGCGAAAGTCTGTCAATTTGTTAGGACAAGTGCGCAATATAGAGTGCTTGGAGCATGCAAAATTTGAAGTTCGTCGGAACATTTTTCGACCTCCAAATTTGCCGACGTTTGGACCACACTTTGACCAAAATCCCGTCCCAAACTGGGCCGTGTCAACGACAGTCCGAAGTACTGAGCATGCGCACGAGTCAGGAGTGCACCAAAGAGGTGTGTACAGACAGCCACAGGTTGCGGGAGCATCCAGGAAGCTCCAACCCCTTTTTTCCTAAACTCTGAAATTTCTCTGCCATTTCCCGGCGAAAGTCTGTCAATTTTTTAGGACAAGTGCGCAATATAGAGTGCTTGGAGCATGCAAAATTTGAAGTTCGTCGGAACATTTTTCGACCTCCAAATTTGCCGACGTTTGGACCACACTTTGACCAAAATCCCGTCCCAAACTGGGCCGTGTCAACGACAGTCCGAAGTACTGAGCATGCGCACGAGTCAGGAGTACACCAAAGAGGTGTGTACAGACAGCCACAGGTTGCGGGAGCATCCAGGAAGCTCCAACCCCTTTTTTCCTAAACTCTGAAATTTCTCTGCCATTTCCCGGCGAAAGTCTGTCAATTTTTTAGGACAAGTGCGCAATATAGAGTGCTTGGAGCATGCAAAATTTGAAGTTCGTCGGAACATTTTTCGACCTCCAAATTTGCCGACGTTTGGACCACACTTTGACCAAAATCCCGTCCCAAACTGGGCCGTGTCAACGACAGTCCGAAGTACTGAGCATGCGCACGAGTCAGGAGTACACCAAAGAGGTGTGTACAGACAGCCACAGGTTGCGGGAGCATCCAGGAAGCTCCAACCCCTTTTTTCCTAAACTCTGAAATTTCTCTGCCATTTCCCGGCGAAAGTCTGTCCATTTTTTAGGACAAGTGCGCAATATAGAGTGCTTGGAGCATGCAAAATTTGAAGTTCGTCGGAACATTTTTCGACCTCCAAATTTGCCGACGTTTGGACCACACTTTGACCAAAATCCCGTCGCAAACTGGGCCGTGTCAACGACAGTCCGAAGTACTGAGCATGCGCACGAGTCAGGAGTACACCAAAGAGGTGTGTACAGACAGCCACAGGTTGCGGGAGCATCCAGGAAGCTCCAACCCCTTTTTTCCTAAACTCTGAAATTTCTCTGCCATTTCCCGGCGAAAGTCTGTCAATTTTTTAGGACAAGTGCGCAATATAGAGTGCTTGGAGCATGCAAAATTTGAAGTTCGTCGGAACATTTTTCGACCTCCAAATTTGCCGACGTTTGGACCACACTTTGACCAAAATCCCGTCCCAAACTGGGCCGTGTCAACGACAGTCCGAAGTACTGAGCATGCGCACGAGTCAGGAGTGCACCAAAGAGGTGTGTACAGACAGCCACAGGTTGCGGGAGCATACAGGAAGCTCCAACCCCTTTTTTCCTAAACTCTGAAATTTCTCCGCCATTTCCGGGCGAAAGTCTGTCAATTTTTTAGGACAAGTGCGCAATATAGAGTGCTTGGAGCATGCAAAATTTGAAGTTCGTCGGAACATTTTTCGACCTCCAAATTTGCCGACGTTTGGACCACACTTTGACCAAAATCCCGTCCCAAACTGGGCCGTGTCAACGACAGTCCGAAGTACTGAGCATGCGCACGAGTCAGGAGTACACCAAAGAGGTGTGTACAGACAGCCACAGGTTGCGGGAGCATTCAGGAAGCTCCAACCCCTTTTTTCCTAAACTCTGAAATTTCTCTGCCATTTCCCGGCGAAAGTCTGTCAATTTTTTAGGACAAGTGCGCAATATAGAGTGCTTGGAGCATGCAAAATTTGAAGTTCGTCGGAACATTTTTCGACCTCCAAATTTGCCGACGTTTGGACCACACTTTGACCAAAATCCCGTCCCAAACTGGGCCGTGTCAACGACAGTCCGAAGTACTGAGCATGCGCACGAGTCAGGAGTACACCAAAGAGGTGTGTACAGACAGCCACAGCTTGCGGGAGCATCCAGGAAGCTCCAACCCCTTTTTTCCTAAACTCTGAAATTTCTCTGCCATTTCCCGGCGAAAGTCTGTCAATTTTGTAGGACAAGTGCGCAATATAGAGTGCTTGGAGCATGCAAAATTTGAAGTTCGTCGGAACATTTTTCGACCTCCAAATTTACCGACGTTTGGACCACACTTTGACCAAAATCCCGTCCCAAACTGGGCCGTGTCAACGACAGTCCGAATTACTGAGCATGCGCACGAGTCAGGAGTACACCAAAGAGGTGTGTACAGACAGCCACAGGTTGCGGGAGCATCCAGGAAGCTCCAACCCCTTTTTTCCTAAACTCTGAAATTTCTCTGCCATTTCCCGGCGAAAGTCTGTCAATTTTTTAGGACAAGTGCGCAATATAGAGTGCTTGGAGCATGCAAAATTTGAAGTTCGTCGGAACATTTTTCGACCTCCAAATTTGCCGACGTTTGGACCACACTTTGACCAAAATCCCGTCCCAAACTGGGCCGTTTCAAAGACAGTCCGAAGTACTGAGCATGCGCACGAGTCAGGAGTACACCAAAGAGGTGTGTACAGACAGCCACAGGTTGCGGGAGCATCCAGGAAGCTCCAACCCCTTTTTTCCTAAACTCTGAAATTTCTCTGCCATTTCCCGGCGAAAGTCTGTCAATTTTTTAGGACAAGTGCGCAATATAGAGTGCTTGGAGCATGCAAAATTTGAAGTTCGTCGGAACATTTTTCGACCTCCAAATTTGCCGACGTTTGGACCACACTTTGACCAAAATCCCGTCCCAAACTGGGCCGTGTCAACGACAGTCCGAAGTACTGAGCATGCGCACGAGTCAGGAGTACACCAAAGAGGTGTGTACAGACAGCCACAGGTTGCGGGAGCATCCAGGAAGCTCCAACCCCTTTTTTCCTAAACTCTGAAATTTCTCTGCCATTTCCCTGCGAAAGTCTGTCAATTTTTTAGGACAAGTGCGCAATATAGAGTGCTTGGAGCATGCAAAATGTGAAGTTCGTCGGAACATTTTCCGACCTCCAAATTTTCCGACGTTTGGACCACACTTTGACCAAAATCCCGTCCCAAACTGGGCCGTGTCAACGACAGTCCGAAGTACTGAGCATGCGCACGAGTCAGGAGTACACCAAAGAGGTGTGTACAGACAGCCACAGGTTGCGGGAGCATCCAGGAAGCTCCAACCCCTTTTTTCCTAAACTCTGAAATTTCTCTGCCATTTCCCGGCGAAAGTCTGTCAATTTTTTAGGACAAGTGCGCAATATAGAGTGCTTGGAGCATGCAAAATTTGAAGTTCGTCGGAACATTTTTCGACCTCCAAATTTGCCGACGTTTGGACCACACTTTGACCAAAATCCCGTCCCAAACTGGGCCGTGTCAACGACAGTCCGAAGTACTGAGCATGCGCACGAGTCAGGAGTACACCAAAGAGGTGTGTACAGACAGCCACAGGTTGCGGGAGCATCCATGAAGCTCCGACCCCTTTTTTCCTAAACTCTGAAATTTCTCTGCCATTTCCCGGCGAAAGTCTGTCAATTGTTTAGGACAAGTGCGCAATATAGAGTGCTTGGAGCATGCAAAATTTGAAGTTCTTCGGAACATTTTTCGACCTCCAAATTTGCCGACGTTTGGACCACACTTTGACCAAAATCCCGTCCCAAACTGGGCCGTGTCAACGACAGTCCGAAGTACTGAGCATGCGCACGAGTCAGGAGTACACCAAAGAGGTGTGTACAGACAGCCACAGGTTGCGGGAGCATCCAGGAAGCTCCAACCCCTTTTTTCCTAAACTCTGAAATTTCTCTGCCATTTCCCGGCGAAAGTCTGTCAATTTTTTAGGACAAGTGCGCAATATAGAGTGCTTGGAGCATGCAAAATTTGAAGTTCGTCGGAACATTTTTCGACCTCCAAATTTGCCGACGTTTGGACCACACTTTGACCAAAATCCCGTCCCAAACTGGGCCGTGTCAACGACAGTCCGAAGTACTGAGCATGCGCACGAGTCAGGAGTACACCAAAGAGGTGTGTACAGACAGCCACAGGTTGCGGGAGCATCCAGGAAGCTCCAACCCCTTTTTTCCTAAACTCTGAAATTTCTCTGCCATTTCCCGGCGAAAGTCTGTCAATTTTTTAGTACAAGTGCGCAATATAGAGTGCTTGGAGCATGCAAAATTTGAAGTTCGTCGGAACATTTTTCGATCTCCAAATTTGCCGACGTTTGGACCACACTTTGACCAAAATCCCGTCCCAAACTGGGCCGTGTCAACGACAGTCCGAAGTACTGAGCATGCGCACGAGTCAGGAGTACACCAAAGAGGTGTGTACAGACAGCCACAGGTTGCGGGAGCATCCAGGAAGCTCCAACCCCTTTTTTCCTAAACTCTGAAATTTCTCTGCCATTTCCCTGCGAAAGTCTGTCAATTTTTTAGGACAAGTGCGCAATATAGAGTGCTTGGAGCATGCAAAATGTGAAGTTCGTCGGAACATTTTCCGACCTCCAAATTTGCCGACGTTTGGACCACACTTTGACCAAAATCCCGTCCCAAACTGGGCCGTGTCAACGACAGTCCGAAGTACTGAGCATGCGCACGAGTCAGGAGTACACCAAAGAGGTGTGTACAGACAGCCACAGGTTGCGGGAGCATCCAGGAAGCTCCAACCCCTTTTTTCCTAAACTCTGAAATTTCTCTGCCATTTCCCGGCGAAAGTCTGTCAATTTTTTAGGACAAGTGCGCAATATAGAGTGCTTGGAGCATGCAAAATTTGAAGTTCGTCGGAACATTTTTCGACCTCCAAATTTGCCGACGTTTGGACCACACTTTGACCAAAATCCCGTCCCAAACTGGGCCGTGTCAACGACAGTCCGAAGTACTGAGCATGCGCACGAGTCAGGAGTACACCAAAGAGGTGTGTACAGACAGCCACAGGTTGCGGGAGCAACCATGAAGCTCCAACCCCTTTTTTCCTAAACTCTGAAATTTCTCTGCCATTTCCCGGCGAAAGTCTGTCAATTGTTTAGGACAAGTGCGCAATATAGAGTGCTTGGAGCATGCAAAATTTGAAGTTCGTCGGAACATTTTTCGACCTCCAAATTTGCCGACGTTTGGACCACACTTTGACCAAAATCCCGTCCCAAACTGGGCCGTGTCAACGACAGTCCGAAGTACTGAGCATGCGCACGAGTCAGGAGTACACCAAAGAGGTGTGTACAGACAGCCACAGGTTGCGGGAGCATCCAGGAAGCTCCAACCCCTTTTTTCCTAAACTCTGAAATTTCTCTGCCATTTCCCTGCGAAAGTCTGTCAATTTTTTAGGACAAGTGCGCAATATAGAGTGCTTGGAGCATGCAAAATTTGAAGTTCGTCGGAACATTTTCGACCTCCAAATTTGCCGACGTTTGGACCACACTTTGACCAAAATCCCGTCCCAAACTGGGCCGTGTCAACGACAGTCCGAAGTACTGAGCATGCGCACGAGTCAGGAGTACACCAAAGAGGTGTGTACAGACAGCCACAGGTTGCGGGAGCATCCAGGAAGCTCCAACCCCTTTTTTCCTAAACTCTGAAATTTCTCTGCCATTTCCGGCGAAAGTCTGTCAATTTTTTAGGACAAGTGCGCAATATAGAGTGCTTGGAGCATGCAAAATTTGAAGTTCGTCGGAACATTTTTCGACCTCCAAATTTGCCGACGTTTGGACCACACTTTGACCAAAATCCCGTCCCAAACTGGGCCGTGTCAACGACAGTCCGAAGTACTGAGCATGCGCACGAGTCAGGAGTACACCAAAGAGGTGTGTACAGACAGCCACAGGTTGCGGGAGCATCCATGAAGCTCCAACCCCTTTTTTCCTAAACTCTGAAATTTCTCTGCCATTTCCCGGCGAAAGTCTGTCAATTGTTTAGGACAGGTGCGCAATATAGAGTGCTTGGAGCATGCAAAATTTGAAGTTCGTCGGAACATTTTTCGACCTCCAAATTTGCCGACGTTTGGACCACACTTTGACCAAAATCCCGTCCCAAACTGGGCCGTGTCAACGACAGTCCGAAGTACTGAGCATGCGCACGAGTCAGGAGTACAGCAAAGAGGTGTGTACAGACAGCCACAGGTTGCGGGAGCATCCAGGAAGCTCCAACCCCTTTTTTCCTAAACTCTGAAATTTCTCTGCCATTTCCCGGCGAAAGTCTGTCAATTTTTTAGGACAAGTGCGCAATATAGAGTGCTTGGAGCATGCAAAATTTGAAGTTCGTCGGAACATTTTTCGACCTCCAAATTTGCCGACGTTTGGACCACACTTTGACCAAAATCCCGTCCCAAACTGGGCCGTGTCAACGACAGTCCGAAGTACTGAGCATGCGCACGAGTCAGGAGTACACCAAAGAGGTGTGTACAGACAGCCACAGGTTGCGGGAGCATCCAGGAAGCTCCAACCCCTTTTTTCCTAAACTCTGAAATTTCTCTGCCATTTCCCGGCGAAAGTCTGTCAATTTTTTAAGACAAGTGCGCAATATAGAGTGCTTGGAGCATGCAAAATTTGAAGTTCGTCGGAACATTTTTCGACCTCCAAATTTGCCGACGTTTGGACCACACTTTGACCAAAATCCCGTCCCAAACTGGGCCGTGTCAACGACAGCCCGAAGTACTGAGCATGCGCACGAGTCAGGAGTACACCAAAGAGGTGTGTACATACAGCCACAGGTTGCGGGAGCATCCAGGAAGCTCCAACCCCTTTTTTCCTAAACTCTGAAATTTCTCTGCCATTTCCCGGCGAAAGTCTGTCAATTTTTTAGGACAAGTGCGCAATATAGAGTGCTTGGAGCATGCAAAATTTGAAGTTCGTCGGAACATTTTTCGACCTCCAAATTTGCCGACGTTTGGACCACACTTTGACCAAAATCCCGTCCCAAACTGGGCCGTGTCAACGACAGTCCGAAGTACTGAGCATGCGCACGAGTCAGGAGTACACCAAAGAGGTGTGTACAGACAGCCACAGGTTGCGGGAGCATCCAGGAAGCTCCAACCCCTTTTTTCCTAAACTCTGAAATTTCTTTGCCATTTCCCGGCGAAAGTCTGTCAATTTTTTAGGACAAGTGCGCAATATAGAGTGCTTGGAGCATGCAAAATTTGAAGTTCGTCGGAACATTTTTCGACCTCCAAATTTGCCGACGTTTGGACCACACTTTGACCAAAATCCCGTCCCAAACTGGGCCGTGTCAACGACAGTCCGAAGTACTGAGCATGCGCACGAGTCAGGAGTACACCAAAGAGGTGTGTACAGACAGCCACAGGTTGCGGGAGCATCCAGGAAGCTCCAACCCCTTTTTTCCTAAACTCTGAAATTTCTCTGCCATTTCCCGGCGAAAGTCTGTCAATTTTTTAGGACAAGTGCGCAATATAGAGTGCTTGGAGCATGCAAAATTTGAAGTTCGTCGGAACATTTTTCGACCTCCAAATTTGCCGACGTTTGGACCACACTTTGACCAAAATCCCGTCCCAAACTGGGCCGTGTCAACGACAGTCCGAAGTACTGAGCATGCGCACGAGTCAGGAGTACACCAAAGAGGTGTGTACAGACAGTCACAGGTTGCGGGAGCATCCAGGAAGCTCCAACCCCTTTTTTCCTAAACTCTGAAATTTCTCTGCCATTTCCCGGCGAAAGTCTGTCCATTTTTTAGGACAAGTGCGCAATATAGAGTGCTTGGAGCATGCAAAATTTGAAGTTCGTCGGAACATTTTTCGACCTCCAAATTTGCCGACGTTTGGACCACACTTTGACCAAAATCCCGTCCCAAACTGGGCCGTGTCAACGACAGTCCGAAGTACTGAGCATGCGCACGAGTCAGGAGTACACCAAAGAGGTGTGTACAGACAGCCACAGGTTGCGGGAGCATCCAGGAAGCTCCAAACCCTTTTTTCCTAAACTCTGAAATTTCTCTGCCATTTCCCGGCGAAAGTCTGTCAATTTTTTAGGACAAGTGCGCAATATAGAGTGCTTGGAGCATGCAAAATTTGAAGTTCGTCGGAACATTTTTCGACCTCCAAATTTGCCGACGTTTGGACCACACTTTGACCAAAATCCCGTCCCAAACTGGGCCGTGTCAACGACAGTCCGAAGTACTGAGCATGCGCACGAGTCAGGAGTGCACCAAAGAGGTGTGTACAGACAGCCACAGGTTGCGGGAGCATACAGGAAGCTCCAACCCCTTTTTTCCTAAACTCTGAAATTTCTCCGCCATTTCCGGCGAAAGTCTGTCAATTTTTTAGGACAAGTGCGCAATATAGAGTGCTTGGAGCATGCAAAATTTGAAGTTCGTCGGAACATTTTTCGACCTCCAAATTTGCCGACGTTTGGACCACACTTTGACCAAAATCCCGTCCCAAACTGGGCCGTGTCAACGACAGTCCGAAGTACTGAGCATGCGCACGAGTCAGGAGTACACCAAAGAGGTGTGTACAGACAGCCACAGGTTGCGGGAGCATCCAGGAAGCTCCAACCCCTTTTTTCCTAAACTCTGAAATTTCTCTGCCATTTCCCGGCGAAAGTCTGTCAATTTTTTAGGACAAGTGCGCAATATAGAGTGCTTGGAGCATGCAAAATTTGAAGTTCGTCGGAACATTTTTCGACCTCCAAATTTGCCGACGTTTGGACCACACTTTGACCAAAATCCCGTCCCAAACTGGGCGTGTCAACGACAGTCCGAATTACTGAGCATGCGCACGAGTCAGGAGTACACCAAAGAGGTGTGTACAGACAGCCACAGGTTGCGGGAGCATCCAGGAAGCTCCAACCCCTTTTTTCCTAAACTCTGAAATTTTTCTGCCATTTCCCGGCGAAAGTCTGTCAATTTTTTAGGACAAGTGCGCAATATAGAGTGATTAGAGCATGCAAATTTGAAGTTCGTCGGAACATTTTTCGACCTCCAAATTTGCCGACGTTTGGACCACACTTTGACCAAAATCCCGTCCCAAACTGGGCCGTGTCAACGACAGCCCGAAGTACTGAGCATGCGCACGAGTCAGGAGTACACCAAAGAGGTGTGTACAGACAGCCACAGGTTGCGGGAGCATCCAGGAAGCTCCAACCCCTTTTTTCCTAAACTCTGAAATTTCTCTGCCATTTCCCGGCGAAAGTCTGTCAATTTTTTAGGACAAGTGCGCAATATAGAGTGCTTGGAGCATGCAAAATTTGAAGTTCGTCGGAACATTTTTCGACCTCCAAATTTGCCGACGTTTGGACCACACTTTGACCAAAATCCCGTCCCAAACTGGGCCGTGTCAACGACAGTCCGAAGTACTGAGCATGCGCACGAGTCAGAGTACACCAAAGAGGTGTGTACAGACAGCCACAGGTTGCGGGAGCATCCAGGAAGCTCCAACCCCTTTTTTCCTAAACTCTGAAATTTCTCTGCCATTTCCCTGCGAAAGTCTGTCAATTTTTTAGGACAAGTGCGCAATATAGAGTGCTTGGAGCATGCAAAATTTGAAGTTCGTCGGAACATTTTTCGACCTCCAAATTTGCCGACGTTTGGACCACACTTTGACCAAAATCCCGTCCCAAACTGGGCCGTGTCAACGACAGTCCGAAGTACTGAGCATGCGCACGAGTCAGGAGTACACCAAAGAGGTGTGTACAGACAGCCACAGGTTGCGGGAGCATCCAGGAAGCTCCAACCCCTTTTTTCCTAAACTCTGAAATTTCTCTGCCATTTCCGGGCGAAAGTCTGTCAATTTTTTAGGACAAGTGCGCAATATAGAGTGCTTGGAGCATGCAAAATTTGAAGTTCGTCGGAACATTTTTCGACCTCAAAATTTGCCGACGTTTGGACCACACTTTGATCAAAATCCCGTCCCAAACTGGGCCGTGTCAACGACAGTCCGAAGTACTGAGCATGCGCACGAGTCAGGAGTACACCAAGGAGGTGTGTACAGACAGCCACAGGTTGCGGGAGCATCCAGAAGCTCCAACCCCTTTTTTCCTAAACTCTGAAATTTCTCTGCCATTTCCCGGCGAAAGTCTGTCAATTTTTTAGGACAAGTGCGCAATATAGAGTGCTTGGAGCATGCAAAATTTGAAGTTCGTCGGAACATTTTTCGACCTCCAAATTTGCCGACGTTTGGACCACACTTTGACCAAAATCCCGTCCCAAACTGGGCCGTGTCAACGACAGTCCGAAGTACTGAGCATGCGCACGAGTCAGGAGTACACCAAAGAGGTGTGTACAGACAGCCACAGGTTGCGGGAGCATCCAGGAAGCTCCAACCCCTTTTTTCCTAAACTCTGAAATTTCTCTGCCATTTCCAGGCGAAAGTCTGTCAATTTTTTAGGACAAGTGCGCAATATAGAGTGCTTGGAGCATGCAAAATTTGAAGTTCGTCGGAACATTTTTCGACCTCAAAATTTGCCGACGTTTGGACCACACTTTGATCAAAATCCCGTCCCAAACTGGGCCGTGTCAACGACAGTCCGAAGTACTGAGCATGCGCACGAGTCAGGAGTACACCAAGGAGGTGTGTACAGACAGCCACAGGTTGCGGGAGCATCCAGAAGCTCCAACCCCTTTTTTCCTAAACTCTGAAATTTCTCTGCCATTTCCCGGCGAAAGTCTGTCAATTTTTTAGGACAAGTGCGCAATATAGAGTGCTTGGAGCATGCAAAATTTGAAGTTCGTCGGAACATTTTTCGACCTCCAAATTTGCCGACGTTTGGACCACACTTTGATCAAAATCCCGTCCCAAACTGGGCCGTGTCAACGACAGTCCGAAGTACTGAGCATGCGCACGAGTCAGGAGTACACCAAGGAGGTGTGTACAGACAGCCACAGGTTGCGGGAGCATCCAGGAAGCTCCAACCCCTTTTTTCCTAAACTCTGAAATTTCTCTGCCATTTCCCGGCGAAAGTCTGTCAATTTTTTAGGACAAGTGCGCAATATAGAGTGCTTGGAGCATGCAAAATTTGAATTTCGTCGGAACATTTTTCGACCTCCAAATTTACCGACGTTTGGACCACACTTTGACCAAAATCCCGTCCCAAACTGGGCCGTGTCAACGACAGTCCGAAGTACTGAGCATGCGCACGAGTCAGGAGTACACCAAAGAGGTGTGTACAGACAGCCACAGGTTGCGGGAGCATCCAGGAAGCTCCAACCCCTTTTTTCCTAAACTCTGAAATTTCTCTGCCATTTCCCGGCGAAAGTCTGTCAATTTTTTAGGACAAGTGCGCAATATAGAGTGCTTGGAGCATGCAAAATTTGAAGTTCGTCGGAACATTTTTCGACCTCCAAATTTGCCGACGTTTGGACCACACTTTGACCAAAATCCCGTCCCAAACTGGGCCGTGTCAACGACAGTCCGAAGTACTGAGCATGCGCACGAGTCAGGAGTACACCAAGAGGTGTGTACAGACAGTCACAGGTTGCGGGAGCATCCAGGAAGCTCCAACCCCTTTTTTCCTAAACTCTGAAATTTCTCTGCCATTTCCCGGCGAAAGTCTGTCAATTTGTTAGGACAAGTGCGCAATATAGAGTGCTTGGAGCATGCAAAATTTGAAGTTCGTCGGAACATTTTTCGACCTCCAAATTTGCCGACGTTTGGACCACACTTTGATCAAAATCCCGTCCCAAACTGGGCCGTGTCAACGACAGTCCGAAGTACTGAGCATGCGCACGAGTCAGGAGTACACCAAGGAGGTGTGTACAGACAGCCACAGGTTGCGGGAGCATCCAGGAAGCTCCAACCCCTTTTTTCCTAAACTCTGAAATTTCTCTGCCATTTCCCGGCGAAAGTCTGTCAATTTTTTAGGACAAGTGCGCAATATAGAGTGCTTGGAGCATGCAAAATTTGAAGTTCGTCGGAACATTTTTCGACCTCCAAATTTGCCGACGTTTGGACCACACTTTGACCAAAATCCCGTCCCAAACTGGGCCGTGTCAACGACAGTCCGAAGTACTGAGCATGCGCACGAGTCAGAGTACACCAAGGAGGTGTGTACAGACAGCCACAGGTTGCGGGAGCATCCAGGAAGCTCCAACCCCTTTTTTCCTAAACTCTGAAATTTCTCTGCCATTTCCCGGCGAAAGTCTGTCAATTTGTTAGGACAAGTGCGCAATATAGAGTGCTTGGAGCATGCAAAATTTGAAGTTCGTCGGAACATTTTTCGACCTCCAAATTTGCCGACGTTTGGACCACACTTTGACCAAAATCCCGTCCCAAACTGGGCCGTGTCAACGACAGTCCGAAGTACTGAGCATGCGCACGAGTCAGGAGTACACCAAAGAGGTGTGTACAGACAGCCACAGGTTGCGGGAGCATCCAGGAAGCTCCAACCCCTTTTTTCCTAAACTCTGAAATTTCTCTGCCATTTCCCGGCGAAAGTCTGTCAATTTTTTAGGACAAGTGCGCAATATAGAGTGCTTGGAGCATGCAAAATTTGAATTTCGTCGGAACATTTTTCGACCTCCAAATTTACCGACGTTTGGACCACACTTTGACCAAAATCCCGTCCCAAACTGGGCCGTGTCAACGACAGTCCGAAGTACTGAGCATGCGCACGAGTCAGGAGTACACCAAAGAGGTGTGTACAGACAGCCACAGGTTGCGGGAGCATCCAGGAAGCTCCAACCCCTTTTTTCCTAAACTCTGAAATTTCTCTGCCATTTCCCGGCGAAAGTCTGTCAATTTTTTAGGACAAGTGCGCAATATAGAGTGCTTGGAGCATGCAAAATTTGAAGTTCGTCGGAACATTTTTCGACCTCCAAATTTGCCGACGTTTGGACCACACTTTGACCAAAATCCCGTCCCAAACTGGGCCGTGTCAACGACAGTCCGAAGTACTGAGCATGCGCACGAGTCAGGAGTACACCAAAGAGGTGTGTACAGACAGCCACAGGTTGCGGGAGCATCCAGGAAGCTCCAACCCCTTTTTTCCTAAACTCTGAAATTTCTCTGCCATTTCCCGGCGAAAGTCTGTCAATTTTTTAGGACAAGTGCGCAATATAGAGTGCTTGGAGCATGCAAAATTTGAAGTTCGTCGGAACATTTTTCGACCTCCAAATTTGCCGACGTTTGGACCACACTTTGACCAAAATCCCGTCCCAAACTGGGCCGTGTCAACGACAGTCCGAAGTACTGAGCATGCGCACGAGTCAGGAGTACACCAAAGAGGTGTGTACAGACAGCCACAGGTTGCGGGAGCATCCAGGAAGCTCCAACCCCTTTTTTCCTAAACTCTGAAATTTCTCTGCCATTTCCCGGCGAAAGTCTGTCAATTTTTTAGGACAAGTGCGCAATATAGAGTGCTTGGAGCATGCAAAATTTGAAGTTCGTCGGAACATTTTTCGACCTCCAAATTTGCCGACGTTTGGACCACACTTTGACCAAAATCCCGTCCCAAACTGGGCCGTGTCAACGACAGTCCGAAGTACTGAGCATGCGCACGAGTCAGGAGTACACCAAAGAGGTGTGTACAGACAGCCACAGGTTGCGGGAGCATCCAGGAAGCTCCAACCCCTTTTTTCCTAAACTCTGAAATTTCTCTGCCATTTCCAGGCGAAAGTCTGTCAATTTTTTAGGACAAGTGCGCAATATAGAGTGCTTGGAGCATGCAAAATTTGAAGTTCGTCGGAACATTTTTCGACCTCCAAATTTGCCGACGTTTGGACCACACTTTGACCAAAATCCCGTCCCAAACTGGGCCGTGTCAACGACAGTCCGAAGTACTGAGCATGCGCACGAGTCAGGAGTACACCAAAGAGGTGTGTACAGACAGCCACAGGTTGCGGGAGCATCCAGGAAGCTCCAACCCCTTTTTTCCTAAACTCTGAAATTTCTCTGCCATTTCCCGGCGAAAGTCTGTCAATTTTTTAGAACAAGTGCGCAATATAGAGTGCTTGGAGCATGCAAAATTTGAAGTTCGTCGGAACATTTTTCGACCTCCAAATTTGCCGACGTTTGGACCACACTTTGACCAAAATCCCGTCCCAAACTGGGCCGTGTCAACGACAGTCCGAAGTTCTGAGCATGCGCACGAGTCAGGAGTACACCAAGGAGGTGTGTACAGACAGCCACAGGTTGCGGGAGCATCCAGGAAGCTCCAACCCCTTTTTTCCTAAACTCTGAAATTTCTCTGCCATTTCCCGGCGAAAGTCTGTCAATTTTTTAGGACAAGTGCGCAATATAGAGTGCTTGGAGCATGCAAAATTTGAAGTTCGTCGGAACATTTTTCGACCTCCAAATTTGCCGACGTTTGGACCACACTTTGACCAAAATCCCGTCCCAAACTGGGCCGTGTCAACGACAGTCCGAAGTACTGAGCATGCGCACGAGTCAGGAGTACACAAAGAGGTGTGTACAGACAGCCACAGGTTGCGGGAGCATCCAGGAAGCTCCAACCCCTTTTTTCCTAAACTCTGAAATTTCTCTGCCATTTCCCGGCGAAAGTCTGTCAATTTTTTAGGACAAGTGCGCAATATAGAGTGCTTGGAGCATGCAAAATTTGAAGTTCGTCGGAACATTTTTCGACCTCCAAATTTGCCGACGTTTGGACCACACTTTGACCAAAATCCCGTCCCAAACTGGGCCGTGTCAACGACAGTCCGAAGTACTGAGCATGCGCACGAGTCAGGAGTACACCAAAGAGGTGTGTACAGACAGCCACAGGTTGCGGGAGCATCCAGGAAGCTCCAACCCCTTTTTTCCTAAACTCTGAAATTTCTCTGCCATTTCCCGGCGAAAGTCTGTCAATTTTTTAGGACAAGTGCGCAATATAGAGTGCTTGGAGCATGCAAAATTTGAAGTTCGTCGGAACATTTTTCGACCTCCAAATTTGCCGACGTTTGGACCACACTTTGACCAAAATCCCGTCCCAAACTGGGCCGTGTCAACGACAGTCCGAAGTACTGAGCATGCGCACGAGTCAGGAGTACACCAAAGAGGTGTGTACAGACAGCCACAGGTTGCGGGAGCATCCAGGAAGCTCCAACCCCTTTTTTCCTAAACTCTGAAATTTCTCTGCCATTTCCCGGCGAAAGTCTGTCAATTTTTTAGGACAAGTGCGCAATATAGAGTGCTTGGAGCATGCAAAATTTGAAGTTCGTCGGAACATTTTTCGACCTCCAAATTTGCCGACGTTTGGACCACACTTTGACCAAAATCCCGTCCCAAACTGGGCCGTGTCAACGACAGTCCGAAGTACTGAGCATGCGCACGAGTCAGGAGTACACCAAAGAGGTGTGTACAGACAGCCACAGGTTGCGGGAGCATCCAGGAAGCTCCAACCCCTTTTTTCCTAAACTCTGAAATTTCTCTGCCATTTCCCGGCGAAAGTCTGTCAATTTTTTAGGACAAGTGCGCAATATAGAGTGCTTGGAGCATGCAAAATTTGAAGTTCGTCGGAACATTTTTCGACCTCCAAATTTGCCGACGTTTGGACCACACTTTGACCAAAATCCCGTCCCAAACTGGGCCGTGTCAACGACAGTCCGAAGTACTGAGCATGCGCACGAGTCAGGAGTACACCAAAGAGGTGTGTACAGACAGCCACAGGTTGCGGGAGCATCCAGGAAGCTCCAACCCCTTTTTTCCTAAACTCTGAAATTTCTCTGCCATTTCCCGGCGAAAGTCTGTCAATTTTTTAGGACAAGTGCGCAATATAGAGTGCTTGGAGCATGCAAAATTTGAAGTTCGTCGGAACATTTTTCGACCTCCAAATTTGCCGACGTTTGGACCACACTTTGACCAAAATCCCGTCCCAAACTGGGCCGTGTCAACGACAGTCCGAAGTACTGAGCATGCGCACGAGTCAGGAGTACACCAAAGAGGTGTGTACAGACAGCCACAGGTTGCGGGAGCATCCAGGAAGCTCCAACCCCTTTTTTCCTAAACTCTGAAATTTCTCTGCCATTTCCCGGCGAAAGTCTGTCAATTTTTTAGGACAAGTGCGCAATATAGAGTGCTTGGAGCATGCAAAATTTGAAGTTCGTCGGAACATTTTTCGACCTCCAAATTTGCCGACGTTTGGACCACACTTTGACCAAAATCCCGTCCCAAACTGGGCCGTGTCAACGACAGTCCGAAGTACTGAGCATGCGCACGAGTCAGGAGTACACCAAAGAGGTGTGTACAGACAGCCACAGGTTGCGGGAGCATCCAGGAAGCTCCAACCCCTTTTTTCCTAAACTCTGAAATTTCTCTGCCATTTCCCGGCGAAAGTCTGTCAATTTTTTAGGACAAGTGCGCAATATAGAGTGCTTGGAGCATGCAAAATTTGAAGTTCGTCGGAACATTTTTCGACCTCCAAATTTGCCGACGTTTGGACCACACTTTGACCAAAATCCCGTCCCAAACTGGGCCGTGTCAACGACAGTCCGAAGTACTGAGCATGCGCACGAGTCAGGAGTACACCAAAGAGGTGTGTACAGACAGCCACAGGTTGCGGGAGCATCCAGGAAGCTCCAACCCCTTTTTTCCTAAACTCTGAAATTTCTCTGCCATTTCCCGGCGAAAGTCTGTCAATTTTTTAGGACAAGTGCGCAATATAGAGTGCTTGGAGCATGCAAAATTTGAAGTTCGTCGGAACATTTTTCGACCTCCAAATTTGCCGACGTTTGGACCACACTTTGACCAAAATCCCGTCCCAAACTGGGCCGTGTCAACGACAGTCCGAAGTACTGAGCATGCGCACGAGTCAGGAGTACACCAAAGAGGTGTGTACAGACAGCCACAGGTTGCGGGAGCATCCAGGAAGCTCCAACCCCTTTTTTCCTAAACTCTGAAATTTCTCTGCCATTTCCCGGCGAAAGTCTGTCAATTTTTTAGGACAAGTGCGCAATATAGAGTGCTTGGAGCATGCAAAATTTGAAGTTCGTCGGAACATTTTTCGACCTCCAAATTTGCCGACGTTTGGACCACACTTTGACCAAAATCCCGTCCCAAACTGGGCCGTGTCAACGACAGTCCGAAGTACTGAGCATGCGCACGAGTCAGGAGTACACCAAAGAGGTGTGTACAGACAGCCACAGGTTGCGGGAGCATCCAGGAAGCTCCAACCCCTTTTTTCCTAAACTCTGAAATTTCTCTGCCATTTCCCGTCGAAAGTCTGTCAATTTTTTAGGACAAGTGCGCAATATAGAGTGCTTGGAGCATGCAAAATTTGAAGTTCGTCGGAACATTTTTCGACCTCCAAATTTGCCGACGTTTGGACCACACTTTGACCAAAATCCCGTCCCAAACTGGGCCGTGTCAACGACAGTCCGAAGTACTGAGCATGCGCACGAGTCAGGAGTACACCAAAGAGGTGTGTACAGACAGCCACAGGTTGCGGGAGCATCCAGGAAGCTCCAACCCCTTTTTTCCTAAACTCTGAAATTTCTCTGCCATTTCCCGGCGAAAGTCTGTCAATTTTTTAGGACAAGTGCGCAATATAGAGTGCTTGGAGCATGCAAAATTTGAAGTTCGTCGGAACATTTTTCGACCTCCAAATTTGCCGACGTTTGGACCACACTTTGACCAAAATCCCGTCCCAAACTGGGCCGTGTCAACGACAGTCCGAAGTACTGAGCATGCGCACGAGTCAGGAGTACACCAAAGAGGTGTGTACAGACAGCCACAGGTTGCGGGAGCATCCAGGAAGCTCCAACCCCTTTTTTCCTAAACTCTGAAATTTCTCTGCCATTTCCCGGCGAAAGTCTGTCAATTTTTTAGGACAAGTGCGCAATATAGAGTGCTTGGAGCATGCAAAATTTGAAGTTCGTCGGAACATTTTTCGACCTCCAAATTTGCCGACGTTTGGACCACACTTTGACCAAAATCCCGTCCCAAACTGGGCCGTGTCAACGACAGTCCGAAGTACTGAGCATGCGCACGAGTCAGGAGTACACCAAAGAGGTGTGTACAGACAGCCACAGGTTGCGGGAGCATCCAGGAAGCTCCAACCCCTTTTTTCCTAAACTCTGAAATTTCTCTGCCATTTCCCGGCGAAAGTCTGTCAATTTTTTAGGACAAGTGCGCAATATAGAGTGCTTGGAGCATGCAAAATTTGAAGTTCGTCGGAACATTTTTCGACCTCCAAATTTGCCGACGTTTGGACCACACTTTGACCAAAATCCCGTCCCAAACTGGGCCGTGTCAACGACAGTCCGAAGTACTGAGCATGCGCACGAGTCAGGAGTACACCAAAGAGGTGTGTACAGACAGCCACAGGTTGCGGGAGCATCCAGGAAGCTCCAACCCCTTTTTTCCTAAACTCTGAAATTTCTCTGCCATTTCCCGGCGAAAGTCTGTCAATTTTTTAGGACAAGTGCGCAATATAGAGTGCTTGGAGCATGCAAAATTTGAAGTTCGTCGGAACATTTTTCGACCTCCAAATTTGCCGACGTTTGGACCACACTTTGACCAAAATCCCGTCCCAAACTGGGCCGTGTCAACGACAGTCCGAAGTACTGAGCATGCGCACGAGTCAGGAGTACACCAAAGAGGTGTGTACAGACAGCCACAGGTTGCGGGAGCATCCAGGAAGCTCCAACCCCTTTTTTCCTAAACTCTGAAATTTCTCTGCCATTTCCCGGCGAAAGTCTGTCAATTTTTTAGGACAAGTGCGCAATATAGAGTGCTTGGAGCATGCAAAATTTGAAGTTCGTCGGAACATTTTTCGACCTCCAAATTTGCCGACGTTTGGACCACACTTTGACCAAAATCCCGTCCCAAACTGGGCCGTGTCAACGACAGTCCGAAGTACTGAGCATGCGCACGAGTCAGGAGTACACCAAAGAGGTGTGTACAGACAGCCACAGGTTGCGGGAGCATCCAGGAAGCTCCAACCCCTTTTTTCCTAAACTCTGAAATTTCTCTGCCATTTCCCGGCGAAAGTCTGTCAATTTTTTAGGACAAGTGCGCAATATAGAGTGCTTGGAGCATGCAAAATTTGAAGTTCGTCGGAACATTTTTCGACCTCCAAATTTGCCGACGTTTGGACCACACTTTGACCAAAATCCCGTCCCAAACTGGGCCGTGTCAACGACAGTCCGAAGTACTGAGCATGCGCACGAGTCAGGAGTACACCAAAGAGGTGTGTACAGACAGCCACAGGTTGCGGGAGCATCCAGGAAGCTCCAACCCCTTTTTTCCTAAACTCTGAAATTTCTCTGCCATTTCCCGGCGAAAGTCTGTCAATTTTTTAGGACAAGTGCGCAATATAGAGTGCTTGGAGCATGCAAAATTTGAAGTTCGTCGGAACATTTTTCGACCTCCAAATTTGCCGACGTTTGGACCACACTTTGACCAAAATCCCGTCCCAAACTGGGCCGTGTCAACGACAGTCCGAAGTACTGAGCATGCGCACGAGTCAGGAGTACACCAAAGAGGTGTGTACAGACAGCCACAGGTTGCGGGAGCATCCAGGAAGCTCCAACCCCTTTTTTCCTAAACTCTGAAATTTCTCTGCCATTTCCCGGCGAAAGTCTGTCAATTTTTTAGGACAAGTGCGCAATATAGAGTGCTTGGAGCATGCAAAATTTGAAGTTCGTCGGAACATTTTTCGACCTCCAAATTTGCCGACGTTTGGACCACACTTTGACCAAAATCCCGTCCCAAACTGGGCCGTGTCAACGACAGTCCGAAGTACTGAGCATGCGCACGAGTCAGGAGTACACCAAAGAGGTGTGTACAGACAGCCACAGGTTGCGGGAGCATCCAGGAAGCTCCAACCCCTTTTTTCCTAAACTCTGAAATTTCTCTGCCATTTCCCGGCGAAAGTCTGTCAATTTTTTAGGACAAGTGCGCAATATAGAGTGCTTGGAGCATGCAAAATTTGAAGTTCGTCGGAACATTTTTCGACCTCCAAATTTGCCGACGTTTGGACCACACTTTGACCAAAATCCCGTCCCAAACTGGGCCGTGTCAACGACAGTCCGAAGTACTGAGCATGCGCACGAGTCAGGAGTACACCAAAGAGGTGTGTACAGACAGCCACAGGTTGCGGGAGCATCCAGGAAGCTCCAACCCCTTTTTTCCTAAACTCTGAAATTTCTCTGCCATTTCCCGGCGAAAGTCTGTCAATTTTTTAGGACAAGTGCGCAATATAGAGTGCTTGGAGCATGCAAAATTTGAAGTTCGTCGGAACATTTTTCGACCTCCAAATTTGCCGACGTTTGGACCACACTTTGACCAAAATCCCGTCCCAAACTGGGCCGTGTCAACGACAGTCCGAAGTACTGAGCATGCGCACGAGTCAGGAGTACACCAAAGAGGTGTGTACAGACAGCCACAGGTTGCGGGAGCATCCAGGAAGCTCCAACCCCTTTTTTCCTAAACTCTGAAATTTCTCTGCCATTTCCCGGCGAAAGTCTGTCAATTTTTTAGGACAAGTGCGCAATATAGAGTGCTTGGAGCATGCAAAATTTGAAGTTCGTCGGAACATTTTTCGACCTCCAAATTTGCCGACGTTTGGACCACACTTTGACCAAAATCCCGTCCCAAACTGGGCCGTGTCAACGACAGTCCGAAGTACTGAGCATGCGCACGAGTCAGGAGTACACCAAAGAGGTGTGTACAGACAGCCACAGGTTGCGGGAGCATCCAGGAAGCTCCAACCCCTTTTTTCCTAAACTCTGAAATTTCTCTGCCATTTCCCGGCGAAAGTCTGTCAATTTTTTAGGACAAGTGCGCAATATAGAGTGCTTGGAGCATGCAAAATTTGAAGTTCGTCGGAACATTTTTCGACCTCCAAATTTGCCGACGTTTGGACCACACTTTGACCAAAATCCCGTCCCAAACTGGGCCGTGTCAACGACAGTCCGAAGTACTGAGCATGCGCACGAGTCAGGAGTACACCAAAGAGGTGTGTACAGACAGCCACAGGTTGCGGGAGCATCCAGGAAGCTCCAACCCCTTTTTTCCTAAACTCTGAAATTTCTCTGCCATTTCCCGGCGAAAGTCTGTCAATTTTTTAGGACAAGTGCGCAATATAGAGTGCTTGGAGCATGCAAAATTTGAAGTTCGTCGGAACATTTTTCGACCTCCAAATTTGCCGACGTTTGGACCACACTTTGACCAAAATCCCGTCCCAAACTGGGCCGTGTCAACGACAGTCCGAAGTACTGAGCATGCGCACGAGTCAGGAGTACACCAAAGAGGTGTGTACAGACAGCCACAGGTTGCGGGAGCATCCAGGAAGCTCCAACCCCTTTTTTCCTAAACTCTGAAATTTCTCTGCCATTTCCCGGCGAAAGTCTGTCAATTTTTTAGGACAAGTGCGCAATATAGAGTGCTTGGAGCATGCAAAATTTGAAGTTCGTCGGAACATTTTTCGACCTCCAAATTTGCCGACGTTTGGACCACACTTTGACCAAAATCCCGTCCCAAACTGGGCCGTGTCAACGACAGTCCGAAGTACTGAGCATGCGCACGAGTCAGGAGTACACCAAAGAGGTGTGTACAGACAGCCACAGGTTGCGGGAGCATCCAGGAAGCTCCAACCCCTTTTTTCCTAAACTCTGAAATTTCTCTGCCATTTCCCGGCGAAAGTCTGTCAATTTTTTAGGACAAGTGCGCAATATAGAGTGCTTGGAGCATGCAAAATTTGAAGTTCGTCGGAACATTTTTCGACCTCCAAATTTGCCGACGTTTGGACCACACTTTGACCAAAATCCCGTCCCAAACTGGGCCGTGTCAACGACAGTCCGAAGTACTGAGCATGCGCACGAGTCAGGAGTACACCAAAGAGGTGTGTACAGACAGCCACAGGTTGCGGGAGCATCCAGGAAGCTCCAACCCCTTTTTTCCTAAACTCTGAAATTTCTCTGCCATTTCCCGGCGAAAGTCTGTCAATTTTTTAGGACAAGTGCGCAATATAGAGTGCTTGGAGCATGCAAAATTTGAAGTTCGTCGGAACATTTTTCGACCTCCAAATTTGCCGACGTTTGGACCACACTTTGACCAAAATCCCGTCCCAAACTGGGCCGTGTCAACGACAGTCCGAAGTACTGAGCATGCGCACGAGTCAGGAGTACACCAAAGAGGTGTGTACAGACAGCCACAGGTTGCGGGAGCATCCAGGAAGCTCCAACCCCTTTTTTCCTAAACTCTGAAATTTCTCTGCCATTTCCCGGCGAAAGTCTGTCAATTTTTTAGGACAAGTGCGCAATATAGAGTGCTTGGAGCATGCAAAATTTGAAGTTCGTCGGAACATTTTTCGACCTCCAAATTTGCCGACGTTTGGACCACACTTTGACCAAAATCCCGTCCCAAACTGGGCCGTGTCAACGACAGTCCGAAGTACTGAGCATGCGCACGAGTCAGGAGTACACCAAAGAGGTGTGTACAGACAGCCACAGGTTGCGGGAGCATCCAGGAAGCTCCAACCCCTTTTTTCCTAAACTCTGAAATTTCTCTGCCATTTCCCGGCGAAAGTCTGTCAATTTTTTAGGACAAGTGCGCAATATAGAGTGCTTGGAGCATGCAAAATTTGAAGTTCGTCGGAACATTTTTCGACCTCCAAATTTGCCGACGTTTGGACCACACTTTGACCAAAATCCCGTCCCAAACTGGGCCGTGTCAACGACAGTCCGAAGTACTGAGCATGCGCACGAGTCAGGAGTACACCAAAGAGGTGTGTACAGACAGCCACAGGTTGCGGGAGCATCCAGGAAGCTCCAACCCCTTTTTTCCTAAACTCTGAAATTTCTCTGCCATTTCCCGGCGAAAGTCTGTCAATTTTTTAGGACAAGTGCGCAATATAGAGTGCTTGGAGCATGCAAAATTTGAAGTTCGTCGGAACATTTTTCGACCTCCAAATTTGCCGACGTTTGGACCACACTTTGACCAAAATCCCGTCCCAAACTGGGCCGTGTCAACGACAGTCCGAAGTACTGAGCATGCGCACGAGTCAGGAGTACACCAAAGAGGTGTGTACAGACAGCCACAGGTTGCGGGAGCATCCAGGAAGCTCCAACCCCTTTTTTCCTAAACTCTGAAATTTCTCTGCCATTTCCCGGCGAAAGTCTGTCAATTTTTTAGGACAAGTGCGCAATATAGAGTGCTTGGAGCATGCAAAATTTGAAGTTCGTCGGAACATTTTTCGACCTCCAAATTTGCCGACGTTTGGACCACACTTTGACCAAAATCCCGTCCCAAACTGGGCCGTGTCAACGACAGTCCGAAGTACTGAGCATGCGCACGAGTCAGGAGTACACCAAAGAGGTGTGTACAGACAGCCACAGGTTGCGGGAGCATCCAGGAAGCTCCAACCCCTTTTTTCCTAAACTCTGAAATTTCTCTGCCATTTCCCGGCGAAAGTCTGTCAATTTTTTAGGACAAGTGCGCAATATAGAGTGCTTGGAGCATGCAAAATTTGAAGTTCGTCGGAACATTTTTCGACCTCCAAATTTGCCGACGTTTGGACCACACTTTGACCAAAATCCCGTCCCAAACTGGGCCGTGTCAACGACAGTCCGAAGTACTGAGCATGCGCACGAGTCAGGAGTACACCAAAGAGGTGTGTACAGACAGCCACAGGTTGCGGGAGCATCCAGGAAGCTCCAACCCCTTTTTTCCTAAACTCTGAAATTTCTCTGCCATTTCCCGGCGAAAGTCTGTCAATTTTTTAGGACAAGTGCGCAATATAGAGTGCTTGGAGCATGCAAAATTTGAAGTTCGTCGGAACATTTTTCGACCTCCAAATTTGCCGACGTTTGGACCACACTTTGACCAAAATCCCGTCCCAAACTGGGCCGTGTCAACGACAGTCCGAAGTACTGAGCATGCGCACGAGTCAGGAGTACACCAAAGAGGTGTGTACAGACAGCCACAGGTTGCGGGAGCATCCAGGAAGCTCCAACCCCTTTTTTCCTAAACTCTGAAATTTCTCTGCCATTTCCCGGCGAAAGTCTGTCAATTTTTTAGGACAAGTGCGCAATATAGAGTGCTTGGAGCATGCAAAATTTGAAGTTCGTCGGAACATTTTTCGACCTCCAAATTTGCCGACGTTTGGACCACACTTTGACCAAAATCCCGTCCCAAACTGGGCCGTGTCAACGACAGTCCGAAGTACTGAGCATGCGCACGAGTCAGGAGTACACCAAAGAGGTGTGTACAGACAGCCACAGGTTGCGGGAGCATCCAGGAAGCTCCAACCCCTTTTTTCCTAAACTCTGAAATTTCTCTGCCATTTCCCGGCGAAAGTCTGTCAATTTTTTAGGACAAGTGCGCAATATAGAGTGCTTGGAGCATGCAAAATTTGAAGTTCGTCGGAACATTTTTCGACCTCCAAATTTGCCGACGTTTGGACCACACTTTGACCAAAATCCCGTCCCAAACTGGGCCGTGTCAACGACAGTCCGAAGTACTGAGCATGCGCACGAGTCAGGAGTACACCAAAGAGGTGTGTACAGACAGCCACAGGTTGCGGGAGCATCCAGGAAGCTCCAACCCCTTTTTTCCTAAACTCTGAAATTTCTCTGCCATTTCCCGGCGAAAGTCTGTCAATTTTTTAGGACAAGTGCGCAATATAGAGTGCTTGGAGCATGCAAAATTTGAAGTTCGTCGGAACATTTTTCGACCTCCAAATTTGCCGACGTTTGGACCACACTTTGACCAAAATCCCGTCCCAAACTGGGCCGTGTCAACGACAGTCCGAAGTACTGAGCATGCGCACGAGTCAGGAGTACACCAAAGAGGTGTGTACAGACAGCCACAGGTTGCGGGAGCATCCAGGAAGCTCCAACCCCTTTTTTCCTAAACTCTGAAATTTCTCTGCCATTTCCCGGCGAAAGTCTGTCAATTTTTTAGGACAAGTGCGCAATATAGAGTGCTTGGAGCATGCAAAATTTGAAGTTCGTCGGAACATTTTTCGACCTCCAAATTTGCCGACGTTTGGACCACACTTTGACCAAAATCCCGTCCCAAACTGGGCCGTGTCAACGACAGTCCGAAGTACTGAGCATGCGCACGAGTCAGGAGTACACCAAAGAGGTGTGTACAGACAGCCACAGGTTGCGGGAGCATCCAGGAAGCTCCAACCCCTTTTTTCCTAAACTCTGAAATTTCTCTGCCATTTCCCGGCGAAAGTCTGTCAATTTTTTAGGACAAGTGCGCAATATAGAGTGCTTGGAGCATGCAAAATTTGAAGTTCGTCGGAACATTTTTCGACCTCCAAATTTGCCGACGTTTGGACCACACTTTGACCAAAATCCCGTCCCAAACTGGGCCGTGTCAACGACAGTCCGAAGTACTGAGCATGCGCACGAGTCAGGAGTACACCAAAGAGGTGTGTACAGACAGCCACAGGTTGCGGGAGCATCCAGGAAGCTCCAACCCCTTTTTTCCTAAACTCTGAAATTTCTCTGCCATTTCCCGGCGAAAGTCTGTCAATTTTTTAGGACAAGTGCGCAATATAGAGTGCTTGGAGCATGCAAAATTTGAAGTTCGTCGGAACATTTTTCGACCTCCAAATTTGCCGACGTTTGGACCACACTTTGACCAAAATCCCGTCCCAAACTGGGCCGTGTCAACGACAGTCCGAAGTACTGAGCATGCGCACGAGTCAGGAGTACACCAAAGAGGTGTGTACAGACAGCCACAGGTTGCGGGAGCATCCAGGAAGCTCCAACCCCTTTTTTCCTAAACTCTGAAATTTCTCTGCCATTTCCCGGCGAAAGTCTGTCAATTTTTTAGGACAAGTGCGCAATATAGAGTGCTTGGAGCATGCAAAATTTGAAGTTCGTCGGAACATTTTTCGACCTCCAAATTTGCCGACGTTTGGACCACACTTTGACCAAAATCCCGTCCCAAACTGGGCCGTGTCAACGACAGTCCGAAGTACTGAGCATGCGCACGAGTCAGGAGTACACCAAAGAGGTGTGTACAGACAGCCACAGGTTGCGGGAGCATCCAGGAAGCTCCAACCCCTTTTTTCCTAAACTCTGAAATTTCTCTGCCATTTCCCGGCGAAAGTCTGTCAATTTTTTAGGACAAGTGCGCAATATAGAGTGCTTGGAGCATGCAAAATTTGAAGTTCGTCGGAACATTTTTCGACCTCCAAATTTGCCGACGTTTGGACCACACTTTGACCAAAATCCCGTCCCAAACTGGGCCGTGTCAACGACAGTCCGAAGTACTGAGCATGCGCACGAGTCAGGAGTACACCAAAGAGGTGTGTACAGACAGCCACAGGTTGCGGGAGCATCCAGGAAGCTCCAACCCCTTTTTTCCTAAACTCTGAAATTTCTCTGCCATTTCCCGGCGAAAGTCTGTCAATTTTTTAGGACAAGTGCGCAATATAGAGTGCTTGGAGCATGCAAAATTTGAAGTTCGTCGGAACATTTTTCGACCTCCAAATTTGCCGACGTTTGGACCACACTTTGACCAAAATCCCGTCCCAAACTGGGCCGTGTCAACGACAGTCCGAAGTACTGAGCATGCGCACGAGTCAGGAGTACACCAAAGAGGTGTGTACAGACAGCCACAGGTTGCGGGAGCATCCAGGAAGCTCCAACCCCTTTTTTCCTAAACTCTGAAATTTCTCTGCCATTTCCCGGCGAAAGTCTGTCAATTTTTTAGGACAAGTGCGCAATATAGAGTGCTTGGAGCATGCAAAATTTGAAGTTCGTCGGAACATTTTTCGACCTCCAAATTTGCCGACGTTTGGACCACACTTTGACCAAAATCCCGTCCCAAACTGGGCCGTGTCAACGACAGTCCGAAGTACTGAGCATGCGCACGAGTCAGGAGTACACCAAAGAGGTGTGTACAGACAGCCACAGGTTGCGGGAGCATCCAGGAAGCTCCAACCCCTTTTTTCCTAAACTCTGAAATTTCTCTGCCATTTCCCGGCGAAAGTCTGTCAATTTTTTAGGACAAGTGCGCAATATAGAGTGCTTGGAGCATGCAAAATTTGAAGTTCGTCGGAACATTTTTCGACCTCCAAATTTGCCGACGTTTGGACCACACTTTGACCAAAATCCCGTCCCAAACTGGGCCGTGTCAACGACAGTCCGAAGTACTGAGCATGCGCACGAGTCAGGAGTACACCAAAGAGGTGTGTACAGACAGCCACAGGTTGCGGGAGCATCCAGGAAGCTCCAACCCCTTTTTTCCTAAACTCTGAAATTTCTCTGCCATTTCCCGGCGAAAGTCTGTCAATTTTTTAGGACAAGTGCGCAATATAGAGTGCTTGGAGCATGCAAAATTTGAAGTTCGTCGGAACATTTTTCGACCTCCAAATTTGCCGACGTTTGGACCACACTTTGACCAAAATCCCGTCCCAAACTGGGCCGTGTCAACGACAGTCCGAAGTACTGAGCATGCGCACGAGTCAGGAGTACACCAAAGAGGTGTGTACAGACAGCCACAGGTTGCGGGAGCATCCAGGAAGCTCCAACCCCTTTTTTCCTAAACTCTGAAATTTCTCTGCCATTTCCCGGCGAAAGTCTGTCAATTTTTTAGGACAAGTGCGCAATATAGAGTGCTTGGAGCATGCAAAATTTGAAGTTCGTCGGAACATTTTTCGACCTCCAAATTTGCCGACGTTTGGACCACACTTTGACCAAAATCCCGTCCCAAACTGGGCCGTGTCAACGACAGTCCGAAGTACTGAGCATGCGCACGAGTCAGGAGTACACCAAAGAGGTGTGTACAGACAGCCACAGGTTGCGGGAGCATCCAGGAAGCTCCAACCCCTTTTTTCCTAAACTCTGAAATTTCTCTGCCATTTCCCGGCGAAAGTCTGTCAATTTTTTAGGACAAGTGCGCAATATAG